>PVJD01010343.1:0-54458 GCA_004026545.1 Mormoops blainvillei
TCAGGCACCCTTCTGACCCTAAAGATCCTAAGAATGTCTGATTGATGGATAGCAATTTGCCGACCCCATGTAGAAAAAAATTACCTGAATAAAACTTTATTAATAAAATATACAACAAATAAACATTACAAAGCATTTCAATGATCATTTTAAACCTTTCTCTCCAACATGACATCTCATCTTGCGATCTAACTAGATTGCTGTGATGCATGGTGAATGCTTTAATTCAATTTCACGTGATTCTCACAAGATAAGGCCAAAAGCTTTCATAAGTTTATCTGTCTCAGGGTTTGAGTGAAATGTATCTGTTTAAGAGAACTACTGGGGAAGAGAGTTGTGCCAGTTTGGTACTAGCAGGCATACCAATCTTAACCTAAAAATAGTCATTTTGATTCAACGAGGCCAAAGATGCTACCCACTATAGCGTCTTTATAATTGTTAATATGTAAAGATATATCATTTTTTTCAATAATTGCTTTATTCCTATGATAAAAAAATTTTTGAACTGTATAGTTTAAACCACAGAAAGGGAGAAAGCTGCCACAATAAGTTTGGCTTCTTTGCCCTCCCTTCTGGAAGCTTTACCCCCAGCCACCATTCCTGAGTGTGCTTATGAACCTCTTGCCTTTTATTTGGTATTTTAAAATGTACCTGGGAATTTGCATAAATATTTATAAAATGTCAAAGTCCTGAAGAATAAGCATTTATGTCACATACAGAAATTTACTTAGAAGGGTCTTTACTGCTAAAGTGCATGGACTGGAGGAAAAAAATAACCTTAGACTGCATCCCCTTAAAGCATTGGTATGTGTTATTCATTAAAAGCAATTTTATCTAAGTTCATCTGTCAGAGCTCTAGCCTTTGAATTCAAGGCTCTAAAACCAACTTCCACTGATAAGACACTCTTATTTCCTTAGTCACAATTTTAGTAGAAAGCCCAATGGTTTAGACCAAAAGTACTCATTTTATCACTGTTCAAGTAGTTTCACCTACTGGCATCTTAAACCTACTTCATTTCCTTCAGAATAAAGAGGAAGATGAGCACAAGGTTTAGCTTCCCTTCTTTTCCAATGCGTCATCAAAATGTGCCAGGAAATTCAAAAGGGAATGTATTTAGGAAACAGACAAGTGGGGGTGGGCCAGGGAAGGGGGCACAGGCAACTTTCCTTGAAGAATCAAACGGACGGGGATGACTTAGTGAAGAAGACAAATTGGAGGGATCTGAAGTCCAGAATATGCAAAAAGCCTTGTTCCACTTGTGGAAATATATCTTTCCAGCAGAACCCCTGAAAAGATGCACAGTTTAAAGAGAATAAAGAGACCGGAAGGGGCCGTGGAGCCAAGAACAAGGCAGCCATTGAAGGGCTCTTTCCAGAGTCTGTGCCCCTGGCAGCCCCGAGCTTCCTCACCTCCTTGGGCTTGAACCAGCGGCGGCCCTGTGTTTACTGGTCCCACCCCGGCTAGCAGGAGCTGGACGACTATGTTTGAAAGAAACTGAAGCACCTGGCTGGAAAAATCTGTCATTTCTTGTGCAAGTGTGGGAACCCCAGAGAGGAAACTTTCTCATTCTAACATGAAAAGTTAAGGCTTTCTCCATACCGGTACTCCCTAAAGATAAGTTTACCGAGCGGCATCCCAGAGATTGCCCACGTCCCTCCACCCCACCACCAGAGGACCTGTGGGACCATGGAACCCACAGAAGATACAGAAGAGGGAGCTCCTCCTGGCCTCCTGTACTAAGCAGCCTATGTCCCCATTCCATAGCTGACAGAGAACCAACAGTCACTGGGTAAACACGCACACCAAAAAAGAGGACGGAAATGAACAGAATGTCAGGAAAATCAGCAGCATGGAAAAGAAAATCCAAAAATGAATAAAGAGAACAGCTAATTCCAAAGGTTGCAGGTGATCCACGGGAGATATTTTAAAATTCTGAGTAATATCCGTAGAGAAAGTCAAATATATATTATAACCATAAAACAAGAAGAGAATCTTATTAAGAAAATAACTATCAGAAACAATATAAGATCTTGGGAAATAAAAATAGGAATGACAATATTCAAAATTCCATAAAGAGTCTGAAAGGTAAAATTGAAAAAACTTTCAAGAACTTAAAGCTAAATAGGTAAAAAGATGAGAGAAAATAGAGCAGATGAATTGATACATAAAAATATTAAGTTAACTGGAGTATTAGGAGAAAATACAGAAAACGAAAAGCCAAAAAGTATGAAAGTAAGAGTAAAAGAGTTTACTTCAAGCAAAATTCCACATTCCCTCTGAACCTTAGTTTCCTCCTGCATAAAATGGGACTAATAGTGCTCCCCACATAGTTTTATTGCTGAGTTTGAAATGCAATAGTGTAGAAAACAATATTCACTACAATGTGTACTTTAAAAATGCTAGTTCTGAATACAATTTATTTAAATCTTATTTTCTTCATCTGTGAAAATGGAGACAGTAATACCTTACATGGTTGCTGTGAGAATTATCTTTATCTCTATCTATCGCTTGACATGAAGCAGACTGTTAGGAAATAGTGTTTCTCTTCTCTCTGTGCCTGTACCATCTCCGAGGCTCTAGTATTTTTACTACTTCACCGTAGTGAAACCTTTGACTTTCAGTGCACAGTGTACAAACCACCATGTCTGTTTAATAGTAGAATGAGTTTCAGTTGTTTCAGAAACTAACGTAAAGGAAATGACTCTTTAAACAGACATACTAATCTTAAAATGATTCTCTTCAAGTTTAGAGAAAATATATTGATTATCATCAAGAGTGGTGATTTGCAGGCAGAGTTCGTGGGTAGTTGACGGCACTATATTTGATAAGGAAAAACTCTATGACTTTAGAAAAAGGCTGAAGGAGAATCTTCCTACCTCTTTCGGGGACACTCACCCCTCCTCACTGCCCCTTGCCTACAAATTGGTCAGGTGTCACATATAGCTACGTCAAGAGCCAGGAAATGTAATTTTTAATCTCTGCTGCCATGTGCCTTCCAGTGAGTGAGAGAAGGGACATTGCCGGGGATGATTAATGAGTCTTTACTAAGCCAGTTAACAACTTCGGTCAAGTAACTTTCTCTGAACCAACCCCTCATGCACAGGAAAAGGCGTGGACATATCAGAGGTGCTAGGAAAGGTTTGGGATGAATAATTGAATGTGACAGTGACGTTCTCTGCGCCCCCAATGCCCTTATTGCTAAAGCCCTATGTTCCTCACAGGACAGTTCTGAAAAAGGACTTATTAAGATTATATAACATTACATACAAGGTGAATCTTAGAATTGTTATGGCTAGAAGAAAACTTTGTCTATAAGGAAGACCAGACCTGAGACTGAGCACTTCAGAAACCTGAGGCTGGTGGTATTAGGAGCCAAGGTCAAAGGAACCGTATGTAGTAGGAAGATGGGACTGACTAAAAAGTTAGTTTGTTTTTCCCCATGAGATGGCTCGAGCTTGGGTGACTTGGAGCTAATCACTAAACCTAGAACACACATTTTTTAAAAAGCAAGAATGCAAACACTCCTGGACCTGTGACTTACAAATTACTACTTCGTAGACGTGTTTTAAGGATCAAGTTGATAGCAATCAAATTGAGGCATTAATCGAGAATGATCAATGTTCTACCACGCGGTAGAGAGCCAACATAATCAAAATATCCAAATCAATGCAGTTATTAGTGAAAATGAAAAATGTGTCTTTTATTTTATGGAAGAAACTAAACGGACTTTTTGGTCAGCCCAATAGAAACAGACTGGGATGCCTGACTCCAGACGTATACTCGGTATTCCTGTTTAGGCTTAGGCTGCCATAATCAATCACCACAGCCTTGGTGGCTCAAAACAAGGGAATTTTATCCCCACTTGAACTCTGAAAGCCAAAAGTCCAGAGCACAGATGGCAGCAGAGCCAAGCTCCCTCCGGGGGACCTAGGGGAGCAAACCTGGCCTCATCCAACTTGAGTCAGGGTCAGGCCGTCCTCAGCTTGTGGCGGCCCAGCTGCGGTCTCCTCTCTGCTTCACACAGGCTCATCTTTTGGTGGGGTACCTCCTCTGGGTGTCTCCTATAAGGACACCAGTCACTGGATTTAGAGCCCACCTAAATCATCTAGACTGGATAACATCTGAAAAGACCCTTTTTTCCGAAGAAGGTCACATTCCCAGGTTCCAGCGGGGAGGAGGCGGGCATATCTCAGGGGGAAAAGGCCACTCACTACACCCTCCAGGTATTTTTTCCCCAGCACATTGTACCATCCCCTAGTTTTTGTTACTATTACTATTATTCTTCTTCTAACATTTAACCTGCGAGGTAATCTTTCACATTTTTCTAAGAAGAAACTGAAATATGCCGGGGCCCGGCGCAAATAACGCCCCTTTTTCTTACATAAAAATACTTTATTACAAAATCATAAGTACGTGATTCCGTAACGTAACAATATCACACTCAAGCACAACCTATGACGTTTTAGGTGAAACGTTCAAATTGCTGTCCATCCTGTGTGAGACATTCACGTACCCTACCAACCACACTCAGTGGCATTACTTCTGCCGGACCCTGTGTATGTAACATAACAGGCCTTTCCCTATAAGTGAAAAAAAAAGTAAAGACTAAAAAAGTGGAGCCTAAACACAGTGGTATTAATTTAAAAGCTGATGAAAGATCCTCTGTCCCCTCATTAGCTAACAAGATGCCTCGCGGCCCCGTGTGATTCGTCTTATTCATGGAGGTTCTGAAGGCTCTGGTGGGACAGGTAGCCTATTGCACCGCTATCAATCATTAACAACGCCCTGTAAGTAAGCTGAGAGAGCAGTTTCCCAGGAGCTGATGGAAAGCAGTTTCCTCCAGGAGAGGTTTCGACACGGAGATGAAGGAAGGTGAGGCCAGAAAGGTAACCGAAGGAGAAGACGAGTGTAAAAGACTGTGGTGGAAATAGATCCTTCTAAACTCATAATTGTGCTTAGTCTGAACCCCTTCTAGGGCCACAGCTAAAGCTTTACGTGTTACACCCCGAGGGCGTGGAAAGGGCCTGCCAATAGTAATCTCTAGCCTTAGTTTTTCTGCAGAAATAAGATATTTTGTCCTTTTCTTTCTCTTCCTCGTCCCCCCCACTTTATGTCTTGCTTGGATGCTTTATATTGGGGATAATTTGAAGAGTAAGAAACTTGGGGGCAGTGGCCATGTTAAATGTTTTTTGGGTTATTTTTTATATCTCAAGTGACAGGGGTTAGGACAATGTTAAAGACCCTGCAGAGGCTTAAAAAAATACTTGGCTGACACATTGATTGACTGATGAGCTCATTTCAGTCCTTTAAGTCTGATAGAGCAAGTCTCTTGGGGTCAAGAGACCACAGTCTAGCTCTGGTTTTTCACTAACTAGTTGGGGTGACTTGGAGCTAATCACTAAACCTAGAAATATATTTTTTAAAAGACCAAGAATGGAATGACTTCTCTGGACCTGTGACTTCCAAATTACTACTTCATACACTTGTTTTAAGGCTCAAGACACATAACTTAGGTTTAAAAATGCTGAAGAAAAAGAAGAACCATGATGTAAATGTCAGGCAATACTATCATGAATGTAGCACATGAAGAGTTACCAGTGTAAACACTGCAGTGAGGTGTGACATTTGTCCTTTTGACAAACTATTTGTAGGTCTCTTGCCTTAATACACAAACTCAGTGGTGTTAAGAGGCTCGGACTAGTCTTGCTAAAGAGAAAATTTACCCATACGATCAATCTTTTAATGGGTAAGACTAAGGGAGATGACATACCTTCTTCTCCAGCATCTAAGTAGAATGCTGGTAGTAACCGGCTTGACAATCATTTAACCATTTTCCCCATTTTTTAAATGTAGAGACATCACAAACATGAGACAAGCTAGGTATAATGTAGATTTATGGGTATATTGATTCTAACAAATATCCACTTCTTGTCCAAACAACCCATGGAGTTTTCCATTAATGACAGGAGGCTGGCATAGCAGTAGTCCTTGTGGTTATGAAAGTTATCATACATGAGGTAATATTTAACAACTTCCTTCTTTACTAAGAGCAGAACAAGGAAACGATAGTTTAAGGCAATGTACCCGTCACAGCTCTTAGTAGAAAGTAACAGAAACTACATCTGGCTGATTTAGGCAGTTGAGGAATGTCTTGAAGTGGCACTGGGGAGTTTTTGACCAGTGGGAAGCCTGGGGACCTGGCAGTTGGAAGGGACATGGAATCCAGGGGACGCCAGTGCTAGAGACAAGCCACACCACAAAACCGAGGGTCCCACCATGAGGAGACAACGGCCACTTCTGCTGGTCACAGAACATGCAGTGTTTCCTGCCAGTTTCACCGGCTGCAGATCTTTATCACACCCAGAAGATACTGCCCCCAGAAATCAATGTTACTGCTGCCCCCACCTCCACTCCCCGACCCCCAGAGTGGATTTTCTACTGTTTCTGCTTCTTTATGTCACTAATTCCTGACTCAAAATCTCGGGTGAGGACATATTATTGGCTGGGTTCCGTGTCACATGCCGGAGCCCTAGCTGCAAGGGAAGCTGGGAAAAGGAGATTTGACACTCTCAGCTTATGAAGTGAGAGGTGAGCAAATAACTCTGAAACAAGGTAGCAGGGATAAGAGCAGTTCAAGAAGCTCAATGAATAAGGGACCTCCAAAGGAGGAAGAGGTCATATCGCATCGAGGACTTAGGCAGACTTATTAGAGGACTTGTTACGTGAGCCAAATAGAATGAATTTCAACAGATGGGGGTGACGGGAGAAGGTATCCCAGCACCGCAGAGAGTGGAGCACAGACCGGGCATCATGGTGGAGAAGACATGTATTTGATTTTGTGCTTCTATACTATGCAACCATCTTCCGGTATTTATCTCTGTCACTTTTGAGAAATATGGGGAATGCATCCTTAGAAAATGAATACTGAGATGTCCAGGGTCTTCTGGTGACAATCTATTTCAAGCATTATTTATCCAGTTTCCTAGACATTGCTTGTTCTGACAATGAAGAAGGGAGTCACTTTAGCTAATGTGTCCAGATACCTCCTCCAGGGCCCATTCATCCCAAGATGAAGTATGGGCACCTTTCACACACAGACATCCTCCTGTAAATCACTTGCTAAGACCATGCATTTAGCTGTATAACATATCACTTGGTATCGTTATTAACTCTTTCCTGTTTAAATACTCTGGCCTCAATGAGATGGAGAATTCATTAGGGGCAAGGCTACAAGCTAGGCAGATTTTAGAATTTGCCAGTTTCACACTGCCCTCCCCATTCCTGTCAATCCAAATCCTGAGAAATTGCACAGCAGTAAAACTCTCCCTATGGTACGACACTGAGATTATCTACCAGCTTTTTGTCTGCTTTCTGCTCCTGTAGGACCAGGGAAGAGGCTGTAAGAATGTAGGAAAATTATTTAGTTTCTCTGTGTCTCGTTTCTGTAATCTGTAACACCGGTAAAATACTAGTATCCACCACAGAGAAAAATTGTGAAAGTCAAATGACGTAGTAACAAACCAGCTCAATACCTTGATCGAGCAAATGCTCAATAAATGTTTGTGATGATGGTGATGAATGTCATAGGGTGTAGAAGAATGGCTGTGACAACCATCAGGGCTTTACTCAGCCATGCCTGCGGTTACTGGGTAGCCTGATAGAAAAGGGTTTTCAAAGCACAGAAGCAGTGCCTGAGCCCAGGCTTGTGCTTCCGAAGGGCTTCTTTACTAGCAAGGGCTCTTTACAGGCAGGAGGGACCGTCATGGTCTTTGGCCATTGCTGAGGGTTGCCGGCATGGACTGTATCAGAGAAAGCCGAGGGGAGTTACACCTCTAGAAAAAGGCTACAGTGCAGTGTTTCTCCTGGTCTCAGCAGCTTCCTAACACAAGTGCACAGCACTGAAATTGGGGGAAAGTCACTGGAGCAGAGGGATGCCCTGTGGTAGCACCTGGAAGGATCAGCAGCAGGAGGGACGAGAGGAAGTGCACCTGGATGGTGGGTTACCCCCGCACAGGGGACTGTGTCTTTCCCAGATCTAATGCCATATGGTCTTCCTAAAGAATCCTGGGTGGAAGGGTGGTGGCTTTGCCACCTGCACTCCCTCTAGGACCCTCCCCGTGTTGACCACCGGGCCCAGTCTTCTCTCTGCCCTTGCACTGGGAACTCCGTGCTTGCAGAACTGTGACAAATCTGTCTCCCACCAGGGCTGTGATGGTACCATGTGCCCGCAGCAAAGATATGTTGAATGAATGCGTTAAACAAAAAACAGTGTTTGTTCATTGGGATATAAACTGCTCATTTTATAGCCTTACGCGAAGCAGCCTGTAAGCATATGGTAGCTCCCAAGTTTGCCTGCAGGTAAACGGAAGCAGGTGGCACTGGCTTCACCGTTCGCCCCCCACCCCACAGCTGCTCCTTTTGGCCCCCGCGTCAGCCATTTTTGTCCTCCCCAGCTTTCCCTGTTAAAATGCCAGCTCTTCATGGCGCCACTTTACCAGTTATTAGGGGCAAGGGTGGTACAATGGATTTAGACCTTTAGGACTTCAAGACATTTTTTTCTCTTGGTAGAAGTCGGGCATTGAGACGGCTGCTTGGATTTAAGGCAGACGAGCGAGACGCCCGCGGGCTCTTCGTGTGTTTCCCTAGGGCTCGAAGTTTGGGTACTTTTGCATCAGGTCAGACACTTTCAGTTGCAAGGCATACACTGACTAAAGCCTCGGAACGGTAAGAACATGGACTTTGTCATGTGGATATGAACCCCAGGGCCTGGGCTGGTGGATCAGCCCGCAGCTGAAGTGTGGCCGTCGGAGCGGCTCACCTCCACCCCTGCTCTCCGCTCGCTTTGATTTTGCTGTTATCCTGAGGCAAACTGTGAAGAGGAACTCACCAGAATATTACACATCCGTGCAAATGTCCTGAGGGAGAAGAAGGACATCTGCAACTCTCTTTTCCTGAAGGGAGGAAATCTCCCACACACTCCTCTGCGAAGTCTCCCTCCATCTCACCAAAACGAGCTCACTTCCTCGCAGGAGGACCCTGCCACCCCGTAGGCCTGCCTCTACCAGTGCGCTTGGCCTTGGAGGAGAGGGATTAAGTCCTTGAACATGGTCAGGATTCTTTATAGGAAGAAATGAATGTGGAAGGTAGTCCGTAGACAACTTCGGGTGTTTTCTACATACTATATGTAATCTCCTTATTCAGACAAAGAAGCAACAATGATATTTTAAGATAAAATAACTGCCAAGAGAAGAAAAATTCTTGGAGAAAGCCTTTATTTCTCATAATGAGAAAGACAGATCTTCTAAAATAGCATCAGGAAAGAGAGGGTCCAGAGGTGAAATGGAAGTTTCTCTGGACTGGGAGCGTGGCCCCCGCAAGAGAAGAAAAACGAGAAATCACGCAGCCACGTGGCCAGTCACCGGGCTGAATCAGGGGTCAGGCACAGCCACTGCAGTCGTCCCATTTGAACTTGCCCTTGGCTATGCCACATGCTGCAAGAGGCTGTGGGCTCATTCAGCTCAGATTCACGGTAGAAGATGAAAGAGACATTTCCCTGGGCTTGGCAGCTTAAAGTTCCACAGACTAGACAGTAAGGTGTGGCTCTGCAGTCGGGGTATCCGTTATGTTTTAGTTCCTGGAAACGGTTTCACTGAAAAATTCTAACCCTTCAAAAAAAAATTACACCAGACCTAAATTGATTTTCTTCCCTGAAGTAAGTCGTATGTTTTTCACCATGGACAAAATATGCACTCTAGGAAGGTATTGGGAAGAAGAAGGAAATCCAAACGAATTACAATTTCAAACTGGCTTAATCCTGTTTGGCCAGGAGCAGAATTCCCTAAGAATTAAAGTGGTGGCTTCTGGTGCTTACCATCAAATTACTATGGAATATTCCACCACAGCTGGATTTACCCCAGAAGTGGAATCCAAGAAGATTAAGTCTTTGTGGAGATAATATGTAGGAACTTAAAAAAAAACGAAAAAAACAAAACCAGTTGCTAAGTTACTAAAAGAGTAGATCATTAAAAAGTTCTCATCACAAGAAAAAAATATTTTGTAACTATATATGGTGATGGGTGTTAACGAGACTTATTGCCCGTGATCATTTCACAATAGATACAAATGTCGAGTCATCATGTTGTACACCTGAAACGATCATAATGTTATATGTCCATTATAACACCTCAATTAAAAGAAATGGCTGTGGGTGTGTCTTCTTTCAGCAAATGTTTTCTTAAAACGAAAGAAAAGCAAGAAGCCAGAGTGGTTTTAGGGGAAGGAATCAAATAGTTCTAGGGAACTATAATCTGAAAGGTCAGGTAACATTGACCATGGTTCACAAGAAAGAAAAAGGAGTCCCTCCCAGCGTGAAGGATAAAACTGGGCTCAGCGGGAGGAGGCTGAATTATGGAAATAATTTAAGGAGAGAAAGAATTATGAGAAATCGAGAATTCAGCTTGTTTTCTCGCATAATTTTCACTCAAGGTTTTCTTCTTTCTTTGTCTTAATGCCTGCAGGAGAACAATTCAACTGAGCAAACGTCCTTGAAGGTTATGCTATGTAATGCAAATGGGAGAAGCTAGGGGGAGAGAGTGTCAGTGACACACGGCAGCCTGTTCCGTAAGGCAGGGTCTTTAAGGGCTTCAGAGAGGAGGTAATTCAGAAACTGAACTTTGAGAATGGGTGGGCCAGTGGGAGTTAACCATGCGAATATAGAACATTACAAGCAAGAGAGTGGGGTATTTCAGAGACAGAGAGCTTTCTCTTGTGACTATGTCTTAGGGCAGCATCTTCAAACTTCTTCGTTTCACGGTACACATAACTTAATTACTACAAGTCTGCAGCACACCAAAACATATCCTTGTTGCTGATCCGACAAAAAGTAAGTGTAATTTTGATTCATTCACATCGGACAGCTATTATTGTGTGGGCTATTGTCATTGTTTTCTTTGATGATGTAAGGGAAAGGAGGTCAGTGCCCCTGACTAAAATAGTCAGGTACTGCATGTTTTAAACATTCTTGGGGCACATCATTTGAAAATTTCTGCCTTAGGGTATCGAAGCTAGAGGTAGACATTCACATAGGAGGATGGGTAATAAGGTAGGGTGGGAATCAATGACAAAGAGCTACTACGAAGACTTTATTCTTTGTCCCACAACTAGTAACTGTAAGTTTTTAAGCAGGAAAATAATAAGACTAGATAAGATTAGTAAACTAGTTGTGCTGACACTGTGGAAGATACAGAGAACGACCGTTAGGAGAAGACTGTTGAAATACTCTTAGCTGCCGGTAATGGACTTGGTGGAACAGAGGCACAAAAGCAGACAAAAAAGAAAGAGGTGATGTGAGCAGAATTCGCTCACTGGTCAGACCAGAGGGCAGGGAAGGGAGAGGAGCTGGTGAAGCCTGGGGTATCTGCAGTCTGAGCGGAGGCGGTGGATTGCTTCTGGCTTTGGAAAGTGGGGTCGGCTTGGGGTGGGATGAACGGTGTCACAGGTGCGTAGAAATGCAAGGCTAAATGTTTAGAAACACAGATGAGGCACCTGCGCCGAAGTTATCCTTAGGGTGGTCACTGCGTGGGATCCACAGGGGGACAGGAACAGAAGGCAAGAAAAAGGAACAGGGACTAAACCTTAAGGATAAAGGAAAGCGAACAGAGACAGTGATAGGGAAGGTCACATCTTTAAATACGCAACTTTAATAGGGGTTTTCACACTCACCTTTCTCAGAAAGCTTCCCTCTTAAAATTGTGAAACATCATTCAGTCAAATTGGATACTTTTGAGTTCTTCCAGGGCGCCGTAAGGATTAGTGGACCTCACCGATATACATCAACTAAACTCAATTAGTGCTTTTGATACTGCAACAGTGTCCCATAATTTCATGTGGCATTCAAGAAAACTGCAAACTACATACCGACTTGTAACTTTAAAGAATGTAATTGCAGTGGACAAGGCTACTGAAAAAGAGATTTTGCCTAAGTGATGAATTTCAGATTCTGAAATAGAAATCGGTCCTAACTGACCCACCTATTATCAAATGTGCTGCTTTGAGACAGAAAATATTTGTTGGAAAAAAGTTACTTGCTCAGTACTTCCTGATGCAGTCATAATAAATACCGTTTAGTGGTAATTACCAGGGAGGTAGAACACGTACAAGCCCACCCAAACTCAAACCTTTGGTCTCGGTCAAGTCGATACTTTTTACCTCCTTTTCTGATTTTCCCTCTCCTCTCTCAAAGGCAGCGAAAGAAGGTGGAAAGTGACCCCCTCAGGTACCCGCATCTGGGAGTGAAGGGATGAAGCCTGTCAGCTAGGCTGGACTGTGAGCCCCAGGACAACGCCCTCCACGCTTGTGTTCCCAAACTCAAGTGACTCGCCTCTTGGGCTGCTCTGCTCAGAAATGAGACGTGGCTGTTGCAAGGGAGTTTCATTTATTTGCAGCAAGCGAGGGAGGCGGGGGTTCATCTCCAAAGCCATTGCTTGTGTACACTATTTGGCCAATGGTGTGAATTTATTCCTTGCCAGGAGCTACTTTGGTTGACTTCCTGTCAGCTCATCCTGTTTACAGTTGCATCTGCAAAATACTGGGCTACATTTTACCATTTAGCAAGAACCACATTTAGTAAGAACTGCCCAGACCTTGAGACCCTTGTCCTACCTAACATTTGCATCTGTTTGTGTGGAAAGAAGAAATGGACTGCAACCTGTTTCTTGCTTAGCCCCTCCTCTTCACGGTAGAAGGACGTCAGGGGGAACTGCCTGCTGTCTTCCTGCCAAGGAGTTTCGGGAGGGCTCATTATGCTTCACGTTATGCGGAGATGTTCCCTGGCATTTTCAAAGGCCCCCGAGGACGATCTCAAGCAGTCCCAGGAAGCAGAAGGAAAATGAACTTGCTTTCTCTCTGGACGTCTGCCCAGCACAACCCACTCCTCCATGTAAAGTACAGCGCTGTCGCTGTCGTACCGCGGGCAGCATCCTGCCCTGCTGCCAGCCTAGACGCGCAGGCGCTGTCGCTCCCCTGCCTGCCCCACAGCCCTCAGCCAGGACTAATCACATCCCTGGACAGAGCGGCCCTCCACAGGCCCCCACACCTGCTCACCATAGTGACAGACACTTACATCCCTCCACTAGCTTTTATTCACATAGCTCACCCGAACAGTGTCCAACTTTTCTGGGGCAGCGGTCGGCCTGCAGGGTTTTACACCAGCAAATGGCGCTCCAGCCAGGTCAGATGTGCCTAATAGAGAGAGTAGAACAGCTCCAGGAGCATTTTCATGATTTTGCCTTTCTTATTTCTGGAAGATTCTCTGAGGCTCTAGTCAGAGTCATAACAAATTTAGCGATAGCATTCACACTGCACTTACTCTCTTACCGCATTATCCCAATTCCCAGAGCCAGGAAGATGGTAGCCATTTTAGGGGCATCTTTCTTTCCGCGTGTAACCACTCAGTTGAAGGTATTTGAAAGAAAAGATCCAAAATACAGGTCGATAGAATAAATATAAAGCGACCATGCAGAAATCATTAGCAAGTGGGTTATAAGCCTCGTAAGTATCCATTGTGGCACCACCTTTATTCTGTTGCTCTTTTGTTTGGTTTTCTTGCCACACCAAGGGTAATTTGTTCTTATAGATTTTTTTCATTCCTAGATATTATGTAATTTCATGGTAATTGCTTGATCATGAGCTTGCAAATCTCTGACAAGTCTTATTTGTGCCATGTCAGGCTCATTCAGTCTTTTTGTAAATTATGGAGTCATCCCCTGTAACATTTCAGTGTTTTAAATGTATTGAGAGCCATAGAAGCAAAGATCATTTTCAAAAAGGCTCTCAGAAGATGGTCCCAAGTTCAGTTTTCCTCTCCACTGGTTTAGTTCTGGTGTGAGAACCCCAGAGGAAATGAAGTTGTCGGGAGGCAGATGGTATTTCAAGAAGCCAAAGGAGCTCTCGTCTAAAGAAAAAAAATTGGATAAAATGCTAATAAATAATAAGGAATTCGTTGTGTAAGAACTTTGGTATTCACATTAATGTTGAAAACAAAGAAATATTTCCCACATTTAACACACTCATTCTTTCAAATCTCATGCCAGGTTATAATGATTTATTTTTAACAAAATAATGTTCATATCTTCTACTAGTCAAGTTTTACACAGATGTTTCCTTCAGTACAGAGCCTCTCTAACTCAGGAATTTTAACTTTGAACTTTTATTTAAATAAAAGGCCCTGGCTGGGTAGCTCAGTTGGTTAGAACATCGCCCAGATACACCAAGGTTTTGGGTTCAATCTCCAGTCAGAGCTCATACAAGAATCAACCAATGAATGCATAAATAAGTGGGATCAACAAATTGATGTTTCTCACTCATCAATAAATTTTAAGAAAATTTAAATAAATAAAGGAAACTACCTTAAAACTATGTTCAAATAATGGTTGTACAGGTGGAAAAGAGACATCGCAGTGGCTTAACTCAGCCATCACATAACATAACTCTATATTAGGGGACAGCAAGATTACCTCCTCTGAGTTGGCATTACCAAGCCACCTCTTGGGAGTCACCGGGTTTCAGTGCGGCATGAGGAGCTGTTGAGAGTCAACTAAGCTGCGCGAGGTGAACTAGGACATTCAAACACACAGGCTGCCCCTGCCCGGTGAATGGCTTCTTTCCTGTGAGCCAGACTGCTCTCAATTCGGTTACCCAGGGTCCACAGGTGAAGTGATGAAAACTGCAGAAACAACAAAAAGGACGAGTTGTCGATAGATTATTTTCTAAAGAAAAAACCTGTTAGGTACAAAAGTTAGGGCAGACTGTGTGTTTTCCTCTCAGCTAAGGTCTAAGATTCAAATAAGTTTTGTAAGGACATGACAGTGCCTCAGGAAAACATCTAATCCAGAGAAACAACAAAAAATTAGCACTGGAAATGGCCTTTAAAAACAAAAACAAAACAAACAAAAAACCTCCAGTGCGGGGGGGAAAAAAAAAAGTAGAGATCTCTTTTTATCATGACAGAGACTTTCTCTCTGGATCATAACCAAACAGATATCCTCCCCCTTTCATTACACCCCTTTCCTTCAGGTCATTGGACTTCAACACCTAAAGTTCAAGTTTTGCTCCATCTGAAGGGAAAGCTCATCATCTCAAGTAAAGGTAGAGCATTTTCGGTCTCAGTGGTCCACGAGTCACTGTGCATGTGTGGATGCGTATACATACATTGGGTTGGGAAAGTCAAATGAGGAGAAAGCTACCAAATCTGAGTGATTCGTTTGGACATGAAGTCACAGACCTTCCCCCCAAATTCGTTTTTTTTCCCTAATTCATCTATTTGTAGGAAACTGAGTAGATTCTTCAAATTAAAAATGCAGGAGATCTGAAACGTTTATCTTACAGACTCAACACCTCAGGAAAGCCATTTTTCTTATCTTCATCTATTCTTTGTCTCTTAACTATCAAAATTGAAATAACAGATATCATTTCTCTCTATATATTTGTTCTCCCAGAAGTTTGTACAACCTGGATTACAGAAAAGAAATTTTATTACACAATAGTTTTAAAATATGAACACCACATATCACAGAACTGTATTGCCCCACTACTATAGACCTTACAGGTGGCTTATGCGATGTGAATGCCACTACCTTGCGATTCTACCTGCTGTCATCCAACTCCATGCCCTGTGCAGAGAGCCCAGTTGTCGGTGAACTCTGATAGTAGCAGGGATAAATCAGAGGAACACAGACTGCGCCCCAGCTGGGACATCTGGGAAGACTATTTGAGATCCTAGAAATACCTGAGTGAAGAAAACTGAATGAGAGTTTGGAATTCGATTGGATAACTTTGCCAGTGTGTTTCTAGAGTGGATTCTGTGAGCAGTCTTATGTCTGAACTGAGTCTGAAGTGTTGTTTTATCTGAGAGGACAACGTCTCTGTGCGGGAAGGTGATATGGGGACATGCAGGTAGTTTACATATTCCCTGGAAAACACTAGAAATCAATGGTGCACCTGTTTTAGGGGAGAGTTTTTGCATGTAAAATTAAAGTGTTTTTTATGACTGAGAGTATCTATTTTTAAACTTTCCTCTGGTCTAGCCTTTGATCATTCACATATTACGCTCCGAGCAACATTTTACAGCATGGATTTTTATGTTCTGTATAAAGAGTAAAGAAAGGCACATAATTTCAATGAGTCGGTATTTACTATATACAAAAACATGCTTTCAAGATTGAATAAAATGAAGTTCTAAAATCAGCATATACCAGATACACTTAGATTCAACTTAATAGAGAATCAACATTTATAGTAAATACACAGGTGTTTTTGTTCAAGAAACAAACACTTGGAGAGATCATATGCATGTTATGAATGGGATATAATTACAGGTATTCCTTATACTGGAAGTAAAAATGAAAAGTCAGTATATTTGTTGCCAAAAAAATGCATTGCATTAAAAAGGTAAGATTTTGTTTTAATAAAGATCAGTAAAGAGAGACTTTATATTTTTATTAATAAATTTATTTTGCTCTTTATTTGAAGTTTCTTTGTGGTGGTTTTAACCCCAGAAATTTAACAAAATTTTTCACATCATACTCAGGAGCTTTGGTTAATATAACAAATGAGCTACTGGAATTATGGAAATAAAAGGGAAATAAAACACCCATGGAATTTTATGTCTGATTTTAACAAGTTTTAGAATCGGAAAACTAACAGTATCCAGGTATAACTGATATGAAAACCAGCCTGGCTTCGTTCAGTTTTATGTATGTTTGAGGCTTCTGATTATTTCCTTTTTCTTTCAGTAGAAAGAAGGACCATTTTTAAGAAGAGGCTTTGAATTTCCTCACCAGCTGCATTTCTCTTTTACGCTGTCATCGGGAATCTGGCGCGCTCTCTACGACCCCCGTGTGTGTGAGCGTGGTGTGTGAGTGCACACGCCACGCACATGTGTGTGCAAGGATGACTTTTCTAGCATTATGTTTTTAAATTTGACAAGGTCATATAAGCTGGTAAAAAAAAAAAGCAAAGGGTCATCAAAAGGGGGAAAATAACAGAACTGCGGTGAAATGGCTCTCTGTCGGCCTTGGTATTGATTCAGAGTGTGTCAAAAGGGTCTTTTGTCATGCCCCTACCGCAGCATACTAATTTGCTAGATCAAGTCTGTCAGAATATCGACTGGAAGTAAAGAACTACAGGGGCAGCTTTTGTGTTCCATGCAGCAGGGAGCCTGTGTGTGAAACAGGATTATCAGGGGGTCATGAAGAGAGTCAAAGGATGTCCATCACTGCCCTTCTGGTAATGTAATGGGGCAGGCGCCTCGGTGTGATTAAGACGTGGGAGACAGGCAGCGCAGAGAACGCGTCTGAAACACACACATGCAAATCAGGTTGGCTGCTGTTAACCACGTATTTTTAATGAAAAATTCAATAGCAGACCAAACAAATATCTAAACTGCAGCATTCAGCTAACATATCAAATGGCCTATTCAACATCTTTTCTTGAAAAGCAAATGTACAAAACATGGAAATGCTTACCGGGTCTGCATTTTTCTTCAAATGTCACTTTACAACCTACAAGTGTTTCTTCTGCAGCCTGTGGGCTCTTGGCACAACCATCACACTATTAAACATCGGTTTGTGTTTTTTATTTTCATTTTTGTAAAATAAGATATAGTATTTACCATGTCACAGCTCAGCCTCACCTTCCCCTTGGCATCAGAGAGTTTTGGCTTGGTTCTTTTCACTGGCTTTGTTGCACTTGCGAAAGAGCTTCCTTGAGTGGAAAAAAAAAAAGGTATGATGGAAAATTCATAGGATTGTAAGAATATTTAGACCTAGGATGAAGCTTTGCAATTATACTAGTGCAGTAAACATATCTATACATTGTATAGGACATGGGTAAAAGATGACATAAGAATTTTTCATAATAGAAGCTGAATATTTTTTAATCATCTTTACTTTGACTTCCTTAGCACCCTGCATGGGGTATTTATTTATCCGCTCACTCGGAAAATGCTGATGCAAGCCCCCCTCTCGGCCAGGTGCCAGCCCCGCGCTGGAGCCACAGAAATGAGAAACACAAGGTCTTTGCCTTGAAGCCTAAGGGATCGAATGGCGGTATAGAGAATTGATGTTTGTAATTTTGCTGATTTCCATATCACGGTGTAGACAAACTGTCGCTGGAAGAACTGGTGTGCCAATGGACAGTTTGGGGACAGTTTTGATGGGCCCTGCCTTAAATATCAGCGGGTCGGGTCCAAGTTGAAAGGTTCTGGGCTGCGTTGTTTGCAGACAGTCCTCAGCTCTCGTTACAGTAGAGAAATATTAGTAACAAAGGTTTGTTTTCCATCTGAAACACTCAAACCAAGGGGCCGTAACTCTGAAGATCTCTCTCCTATCTTAACCTAACCCGCTGACAGTATGTGAACCAGCCTCTGCCTTGCCTTGCGAATGCCCGTGAGTAGACCTGTTGTCCCGACTCACGTTTACTCAAGTTCATGGGCGTGACTATGGAGAAGAGCTCTTCAGTTACTCAATACTCAGTAACGCAGGAGGAGGGACGTGATTTCATGTGGCCTTCAGGGAGTAGCTATTTGGCTTTGGGTTTTGTTATCTCGCTCCTGCCCGCCCTCACCCCCACAATAGCTCACCTCACCGTGGTCTTCTGCGAAGTCACTCACCTCAGCCTCCCATGTTCTGGCGTTTCCTCCGTATCTCAGTCTTGTGAAGGTGCAGGTCCTGCATGTCTTTCCTCCTCTCTGCAGCGAACCCTCTCTCTGTAGGACCTTCTTCATGGCTGTGGCTTTCAGAGCCCTTTATAAGCTCACCAGACCCCTGGCCTGACACTCACATTGGGGTTTTTACCTTAAGGGTCTAAAATTCATTTCTCTCCCAATCTTCCTCTTCTCAGTAAATGTATCACCAAGGGTTCTGTTGCTAAAACAAGCAAACGAGATGTTAAAGGGGAAAGGGACTCTGGCTTAATTACTCACATTTTCCTACCCTCCCAAGGCATAGACAATCCATCAGCACATACTGAAAGCTGCCCGTGATATATGCGCACATCTTCCACATGGCCATTTTCTGCAACGTCATACCACCGCGCTGGCTGAGCCATCCACAGTAGCCCCCTGACTCAGCGCTTGGACTTACTCTTGTAAAAATCCGTTCTTCTGTTATCCATTTAGAATATAGATCCTGTTAGAGGTTTTTAAGATATTTGGACCTAATATATCTTCCTGCTGCCACTGATGCATTAGATCTCCTCAGTGAACTTTGACCCCCAGGTTTCTCCAACATGGAACCTGGTTGACCTACCCATTCTCGTTGTTCACTGTAATCACATACTGTCTGTGATGTTCACTGATCACCCTATACATGCAAGCCTCAATTACAGAGCCTTTAAATAATAATAATTATTATCATAATCATAATAATGATGACAATAAAAGCACTGAGTTCCTACTATGTTCTAGGAGTAGTTCTAAGCGCTTTTTCCTGTAGGAACTCACCTTATGAGATAGTTATATTATTATTTTTATTTTATAAATGAGGAAACAGACACAGAGGAGTTAAATAATAAGCTTAAGGTTACAGAACTGCTAAATGAATTGCAATGAGTATGTCTCGTATTTCAGTACCACATACAAAATAGATTATTAATTAATACATACAGAACACAGTTGCAATAGAAATCAGGATAACTCAGAGATTTATATCTTTCTGTTTCTAGTTGTTCATCAGTTGTTCACCAAAGAAAGCCTCTTAAATCAATCAACTGAAATTGCTCCAACTTCTTTCTAATCAGTTCCCAAGACATTTTTACTTTCTCACTTTAAGAATTTTGAAAACAACTCAAGCTTATTAAACAATTCAGTTTTGTAGTCCTCCACCCATCTCTGAATCTGCTTATGAGTTTATCTTTATAGTATTTTATGTCCGTATCATACTTAATCTCATGTTAAAGGAAAATCCATAGAAATATTGACAAAATGAACTAAAAATGGAAGTGAGTATTTGAAACCAGAATAGACATATATAAAGGCAAGCTAAACGGCTTTGAAAGTTCCCCTGGCAAAAGATGGAAATTGGGGCCCTGGCTGGCACTGCTCAGTGGAGTGAGCACCGGACTGTGAAACAAAGAGTCGCTGGTTCGATCCCCAGTCAGGGCAACGTCTGGGTTGCAGGCCAGGTCCCCAGTAGGGGGCCTGCGAGAGGCAACTGCACATTGATGTTTCTCTCCCTCTCTTTCTCCTTCCCTTCCCCTCTCTCTAAAAATACATAAATAAAATCTTTTTTTAAAAAAGATGGAAATTGGGGGCCATCGAGACAAACAACCTCTAGATTCAGCTGAGGGATAAGGGAAATGGCTGACTGTGATAGGATCCAGAGAGGAAAGTATTTTCTGATGCTATCAAAACAGAAATGCAACTCAGTCTCTGGCTGTGAACCCGGCTCTTTGAGCTCAGACGCCTTCTGTAGCAGAACTCCCCTCTCCCCACCTAATTAGAAGATGTATGGCGATCATAGTCTGTTGGTGGGGGTGGGAGGGGTGGGAATTATACATATACGCATATGTTTACCTAGGAAAAACTAAAAATGTTGGGAAAATAAGAATAAATTATACTAGAGTAAGTAACGTTCCCTTAGTTTCTATAAACCATTATCGATTTTGACTGAATAACACCCATCAGAATCACGTTGGTTTCATGACAATTATGCAGAATATTTCGATGTGAGCTAAAATCCAAAGAGGGGTTTTCCTTTAAGAGGTTGAGGGGATTTTCCTCCTTTTTCCTTTCAATCATCGTGAATAAGATTAAAAAGATTTTTCTTCTACGTAGGTAAGCTTCATGGCTTCACGTGATCACGAATCCTAACTATGTTGGAATGTTCACAAAAATCCCATACATCGTTAAGTTAACCTCCAATTTAAAAGGCCCCCCAGGAGCTTTGTCATGATCATTGCGTATCGCGCTTATTAGTTTCTAAACGTGAAGTGTCTTCGGTCATGCCGCCTTCCCAAACTGGCTTTCCAAGTGGTCCTCTGTGCTCCCGTGGGTTAACGGGAAGTGCCCGTGGGGAGAAGGGAAACGCAGACACATGCTGCACCTCCGCTCGTGGCAGCGGGGTAGGTCCCGCGAATCCCGGCCTGCTGGAGAGGAGATCAAAGCCACACAGCTCGACACATGTTCGCGATATCTAATTTATATCAGGCCTAGATGAATCCAGATGCGCACTGGGCCCCGCTCCCTGAACTCTCTGCCAAAGGTTGGAGACTTAATAAAATCTAAATTCCACCTGGCACCTTTAGGTTAATTCTCCAGCAATTATTATTCCTCAGGAAACTGAAAACATGTGTTTCTGATTTGTTCGCACTTAACTCGTCAAAATACTGCTTCGCAAAGCGGTGCGATATCCAAGACACCTTTGGGATGCTCTTTTTCCTGGAGAGAGAAATTTGATTTTGCCTCAGGAATTTGGTTAATTTCTCTGTTGGGATCGGCTTTTGCCATCAGCCTTCAGGTTCACCAGCCAGGAGCAGGTGGCCGTATCCTACCCTCCCCCCTGCCCCCACTCCAGACTCCTCTCTCCAGCCGGCACTCACCTGTCGCCCTCTTCCCGGTGCTCAGTGTGCCCCATAAGGGGAGATTTCCAGGAGCCAGTGGAGAGAGATGCACCTCACTGTGGTCTCGCTTCTTCCGCTTAGTGGCTCTGAGACTTCTGAAAGGACTCTTCACCTCTTTGAGCCTTGTCTGCAAAATTCTGGTGAGAAATGTTATCACTCAATACAGGAATTACACTAAAGACTTTCCGAGCGATTTTTTTCCTAGAAAACATTTATTAAAGAAGTCAGGGTGCTTTGAAGCACTATTCCAGATGTGGTCAGAAGCAGCACAAGGGACAGGGGCTATGCCTGTTTTTAATTCAAATTAAAACATCACAAGAGGGCACCACTTATAAATCAACCAGAACATTGACGGGTGTTTAAAATGCAGATTCCCAGGAATCCTGACTTCTAAAATGTCACTGGGTAATAGCGCCTGCAATCCTGCACCTGCTCTTGCTCTGATCCCTTTGCAGTCTAAGCACCAGAGAGATGCATTTAAAACAGAAATCACATCATGTCACGCCCGTGTATAAACAATGGCTTCTCCTGACACTCAGAGAAGAAGTGAGCGCCTTTACCACAGCCTAGGACAAGCGCCTCCCACACCTGGGCCCTGGCCACCCATCCACTGCTCTCTGCACATTTGACTCAGGCTTTCTGGTCGCAAACACACTGCAGTCTCTGCTCGCTGCTCCCTGTGCCTGCGAGCTCCTCCTTCCGATGGCCCCACGGCTCCCTCCTTCTGTCACTCAAGTCTACACGCCCCTGGTACCTGCCCATGGGTACGCCCAACCGCCGACGGCCACAGTCAGGGAGCGGGCCCATGTGCTCTCTGTTCTAATTCTGTTATGCTTTCCTTCAGACGTGTCTCATCCTTGACATTGTATCTGTTTCATATTTTGCAGACTGTATCTCTAGCCCTACAAACAACACCTGGTGATCAATAGATATTTATTGGATAAAAGAACTAGAAGGTACATTTCTTAAATCTATTTTAACAAATTACTTCAAGTAAATTCTACCAATTTATCCTCCAGTGGCATATATAAAAATCATTTTTACTTCACCCTCTGTAATATGGGGTTACAGATATAATTTGATATGCGTGTATATAAAACGTTTGACAGAAAGCAAATGTTCATGAGTGTCTAAATGGCTATCCTTTGAACATTAGTTATTCTTTCTTTATTAGACCTATGTTCATGCTATTAGTTTATTTTTAATAAGACATATACCTTTTAATAAGACATATATTTAAAAAAATTAATTTATAATAACTTTCCTACATCAAAAATATTAACTTTTTGGTGTATATGTTACATGGTTTTTCAGTTTGCTTTTGTGGATACACTGGTATGATTTTTTTAAATTTTTATTTGATGAAATAGAGCAATCTTACTTATGACTTTTCCCTTGCTAGTAAATAAACGTTCATCTATATTTTCTTCTACTTCCTTATAGTTACAAAGTCAAACATTTTTAAACAATGAATATGTGTACTTTTCTAGTGTAAGTTGGCAATTGAACATTAATTGATACTTTTGTGTACCAGAGCTAGTTATGGTGAGTGGTCATGAAGTGACTAGAGAGTAAATTATTCCTAGTGTAATGGGTTTATCCCAAAGGGCATTTTAACTGAGAAAAGTGTATTTCTCAAACCTTGCAAAATATTACACCCCAGAGACTCTGCAAATGTTTCTCCTGGTCCAGCTCAATCATCTACTGGGTATAGGAGGGTATTTTGAGCACCTAAATTTTCCAAAATTTACTTTGATCGTTTTCTAATGTTTTATATTCAAAGATTTTCTACAGTTATGTTTCCTTCATTTGCTTTGCAACAAACATCTCTGGGACATCTACCACATGCAAAGCACTGTGCTTCTGAAGCATCTGCAGAGGGTTCAAAAGGAATTGGATGCCTTTCCTGTCCACACAAAATTCACAACAGGTGTTATTTCATTTCATCCTGACAAAGCTGTGAGATAAGTGCTGTTATAGTATCCATCCTACAAGCGTGGAAACTGACGCACAGAGACGTAAGTAATTTGCCCAGGCTTACTCGGCTAGTAAGCAGTAGAGCTAGACTTCAAACCCAGGGGGCCGGCTTCCAAGACCGTGCCCTTCGTGATTACACCGACATCGCCTCAGTGCAGGCGAATGATAAGCAGAGAGAGCATCAACGATTTAGGAATTGTTCAATAATATTGACCAAAACCGGAGCACAAGAAATTTATTCAAAAGTAGAGTTTACGAAAGTTTAAAGGAGCAGAGAGATTAAAAGCAGGGAGACCAGTTCAAAGGAGTCGAGGGTGGAGAAGCCCAGGCGAGAGTAAGGAGAGCGGGAAGAAAGAGTGCCGAAATGGCACTGTGATGGTTTCTGGGTAGGAGCGTCTAGACATGCTGGGGAGAAGGAGGAGATCCCTTTAATTTTAGTGTTATTTTTATTTTACTCAATGAACAGAGTAATAGCCGATAACAAGAGTAAAAGTGACAGCCTGAATTTAAATGGTGGGATTTTAGTTTTAGTTCAAACTCCACCACAACAGCCATATAAATAAATGTGTGTGGTGGTGGCCGTATTACGAAAAAATAACACAACAAAAAATTTAAACCATAATTCTAAGAGGTTGCTTATGAACAGTAAAAACCTTTAACAGCTGTAGTCTTACTCTTAAAAAGCGATTTCTAATAATGATTTTATGTATTCCTTACAGATCCATGCATATGTAAGTGAGGTGTGTGCATATTTCTGTATCTTGACTTTAAAAAATACTGCAGTGTGTTGGAGAGCATTCCATATCACTGCTTACTTTTCTGAATAGCTTCATGGTATTTTCTTACATGTATGACAATAATACATTTAGTTAATCTCTTATTATCTGACATGTACTTTTTGATAACTTTTTTTCTCATTACAAACCATGACAATGAACTCTTTGTCCAATAATATGTATTTTTGTGGGAAAAATCCTAGGCTTGTAATTGCATTTTAAATTTATATAGATATTTCCAAGTTTCTATCCACAGAAGTTATACTGATTTCTGTTCCCACTGTGACACTCCCTGTTAACCCACCCCTTGCCAAACCTGCTTTTTTTATTTTGCTCACTTGTTTTTTAAATGAAATTCATTGGGATGACATTGATTAATAAGATTACTTGTACGCAGGTTTCAAGCACGCAGCCCTAGGATACATTATCAGTATATGACTTTGGGCACCCCCACCCAAAGTCACATCTTCTGAGGACACAATTTTAAATGTCTGATGATCTGATATACATAAAATTATATCATTTTAACTTCCATTTATAAAATTATGAGGATAGCCAAACATGTTTCATGCATCTATGGGAACTGTTGGATTTTATTTTTAATTCAGTAACAAAGATATAAATTTACTGGCCAAAAAAGGGGAAAACCTTTAATGAGTTAAAAGAGTACTGGTATAAAGAATGACCAAAAAAAAATGACATAAGAGGGAAATAAATCTGAACCTACTGAGGTTTAACCAGGGAACTAGCTGGGAGAGGAAATGCTCCTTCCTCTGAGGAGAGGCAGAGGAGGCTGCGTGAAGCAGTAGGTGGCTTTGAGGGGGAGGAGTACAGGGTCTGGCACAAAGAGCGCCCCTTTTTTGTTACAAAATCTTTTATTACAAAATCAGACTCATGTAATTCTCTAACATAATAATATCACACTCAAGCACACCATAGGATGTTTTAGGTGACATGTTCAAATTGCTGTCCATCTTGCGTGAGACATTCCCATACCCTACCGACCACATTCAAGCCAGCCTAACTTCTGCCAGACCCTGTAAAAAAGTTGGGGGGTTTTCTATGGTTCTCCACTTCCCTGGAAAGGGCCCTCACATGTCTTATAAAGGCCTTCCAACTATTTTAGAGTCAGATTTTTTATTCTTGTCCATTTCTTTGTCATTCCCTCAAAGAGGGGGCCACGATCTGAGCTGAATCTTTGTGTATCTGTCTGAAAAATAAAAATAGCTTTTCTCTGTTAATAAATTTTCAGATGCACAAAGGAGGACATGATGCCTAGATGAGCACCTTGTTTGAAATTTAATGAAATCTTCTGTTTAAACATTAGCCCTTTTAATAATAATTTTATTTGTTCCCAAATATTACAAGCCTGTGGGAAATGTAGTCAAAGGACTATTCTAGGAGTAATTGCAGTTATGTGTAATTTGTAATTTGATCATTATAATTCCCGTTTGAGGAATAATAATGTGCCCATTAACACATCATATCCTTAACCCAAGAGACATGGGTACAAAACGATCTACCTCGATTTATTGCACAATTACCATGTTCCAATCACTCTGCAGGTCACTGAGAATTCAACAGTGAATCAGTCACTGTCCCATTGTAGACAGAGCAAATACATGCTTAATTAACACTAAATGCGAATTGTAAGGACAGGCCTTTATAAGAACACATAGAATGAGTGACTCTCCCAGTATCAGGAAAAGGAAAACATTCCTGAAGAATTTGTAGTTGAACTAGAACTAAAGGGTAATAAATCATCTTTTAAACACTGAAAGCCTAATTCTCTTCTAGTACAAGTGACAATGTGTGGAAGCTACAACAAACCTACTCTTGTACCAGATACAAGATTTGAAGTCACAAGATCTTTGAATTTTCTATCCAAGTCTTTGAAATGCTAAAACCAAAAGAAGAGGCATAGAATACATAGGACATTAGTCAGATGAAGTATTATATTCTACTTGATATTATACCTCATCGGTAATTTATATTAACATCATCAACTTTTAACAATTCTAAGAAACGTGATTTCTAAAATTCTTAATGCAGATGCTATGCAGGTTACTGATGAATGCGGAATGTTTTTATTGTCATTACTATTAGGTAAGCTCAGTCATCTTGTCAAGTAGTAACATTAGAAGATATTCTATATTCTAGATTCTCATCCACTCCCTAAACCTGACATTCTTGGTGTGGGCTTTGAACTACAGACATTGCTCTGATAAAGGAATGCGTATTATCACTCCCTGTTGCTAAGAATTTAAGAGTGTGCATTCGATCAGAGCCATTTTTAAACACCAGGCCTCAAAGCCAAAGTCAAGGTAGAAAGGTAAAGCCATATGATAAAATAACCTTTAAAAAAGCTTATAGAGAACAACAGGTCTAGTTAATTAAGATGCAATTGAAGCCAATCGCCTTTATATTTAATGATATTGGAAATGGTTAAAGGAGGGATAAAGAGTTCCAGCATTTTTTCTAAAATATATATATATTAAAAACTCACTAAAATCACAGGTTTAAATCCTACGAGGAATGTTTCCGCTTCTGTCACTAGCCACAGATAATGAGAACACACCTGAGGCATTCAGAGGCGTCGTTTTTGAGAAGCCTGTGTCCTAACTGCTCTGAGAGGCTGCAGTCAACCATGGCAGTGTTAGAAAGAAAGGTGATTTATAATTAATGATATTGGCTTAAACCCACTTGATTTCCCTGAAATTGATGGGAGGTATATTTATTCAGATGGTGTCTTTGGCCGTTAATCCCTTCATTTCATGAGAGTTCCAGTATCCTCGGGGTTTGTATCGTGGGCACCTTTGAATGTGTGGCGACATTATAATAAATTTGTTCAGTTTCTTAATTTGGCTTTCAAGATCCTCTCAGGGTCTCCTAGCAGCCCGCAATGACCTTTCCCGTTTTCTCTCCCGTATTTCCCCACCCTAAGCCAAACTGGCGTGTTCGCTCCTTGCCAAATAAGCCTCCACTTTCTCCTCCACAGAAACCTCTTTCTCCTGTTCACACACGAACTGCTCTGCGCCTTCTCCAAAGTCTCGGATCACCCGGGGTCAGAGCCTGAAAGAAGGGCCCACGTGCAAGGGGTTTATCGGGCAAGCGCTCTGCTCCCGAGAGAACCCGCTAAGAGGCCGGGAAGAGCCCAGGAAAGGGGTGGAAGTCAGGAAAGAGTGTGATTTTAGAAAAAGACAGCCTCAGCCTGATCCCGCAGGGAGCTACGGAATGCCAGTTACGCACCAGAGTTTGTCCTGATTTAAGAACTTTTCTCCTCTACCAGTCATCGGCAAAGCACTGGACAAGGTGGTGGGGAGCCAGCATGAAGCTTGTGGGCTTGCAGGGGTCAAAGAACAGAGAAACGGGGGCAGGGAGGGGAGGCACAAAGGCACGGACAGTCACGAATCTTCGGGCATCTGGGCAGAACACCAGCAGTGTCAACTCTAGGTGCCATACAAATGCCCCATTTTCAGTGGCCCATGAGAATGCCCTCAGACAAGATGGTCGAGATCCCTGTAGGACGTTGAGTTACTTTTATCGCACATTCCTCATTCCCTCTGCGTCTGCTGATTTGGGCACTTGTCTTTTAATCTCCTTAAGGGCCATGTTTATATCTTACTCATTATTGCAGTCTCTCAAATGCCTACCCTAGCGACTCCCATTAATTAGCTATATGATAAAAGGCCGCTGATTTGAAAAGAGAAAACAGAAACCTTTGAATGGGGCCCACAGTGGACCCTCCTTGTTACCAAATTCTTCAGTGTAATGAATATTGTTATGATAAAGTTCTATTTTTTTATTTTTAATATTATTTTTTAATTACAGTCTATGTTCAGTATTATTTTCTGTTGGTTTCAGGTATACAGCATAGTAAACCATATACTTTAGAAAGTGTTCCCTCAATATTTCAGGTACCAACCTTGCACCATGCATAATTATTACAATATTATTGATTATATTCCTTATACTGTACTTTCCATCCCTGTGACTATTTTGTAACTACCAATTTGTGGAATTTAAAGAACAAGATAAACAAACAAACAAAATAAAAACAAACTCATAGATACAGAGAACAGACTGCTGGTTGCCAGAGGGGAGGACTGTGAGGGGCTGGGTGGAAAAAGTGCAGAGATAAAGAAATACAAATTGGGAGTTTATTGTTATTTTTAGATAAAGAAATCAACTAGAAACTAAAAATAAAGCAAAGAATCATTTATTACATCAATGACGAATTTAGAAAGTTGATAAATTTTTTTATCAGAAAAAAATTGAGCTCTAAATTTTCAGAACTCAGAAGAAGAAAGTGCTGAGTTCCCGATAGCCCTCTGCCCTCCGTCTGGGCAAACCCTGCTCTCCGAAGGCTGTGCCCTGCTGGCAGAATGGGAGCTGGGCAGAAGGGATTGGGCCACTGAACCAAGGCCTGCAGAGCTTACTCCCCGTTCCTGAGGGATCCCTGAGTGTGTATTGTCACACTGGCTTGTCTTCTCTCTAACACCCTAATTACCGGTGACTGGACTCCCGTTGGCAAATTTTTTTTTCCTTCAGTAACTACACTGCGTTTAATTGCTATGAGTAAGAAATCTGTGTGCTGATACTTCTGATCTATGGAAGAGAAAAAAAAACCTTTAACATGAGATAACTCCAAAATGTCATGCAGCTAACACTGATCAAAGAGTGGGTTGAGTGCCCATATTATGCAAACTTTGGCTCCAAGCAGAGAGTGCTGATAATGGTTTGGAAGAAGTTTCTCTTTGTTTTTCAGATCAGAGAACCTCTAGGTTCACAGAAAAGTTTTACCACCTGTTTTTCAGGCTATTTACCCTTGCATTTGCTTAATTTCTAACCCCTGCTTACAAGGGGGGCACAGAGAGCAGGCACAGATTTGAAGCGGCACTCTCTCAAGACAGATCCGTGACCTGCGCCGCTAATGGGAACGATGAGCTTAACTTAGGCTTCACAGAACCAGTGGATTCATAAACTCTTAGAATCCATGCACTGTTGAAACTCATAGAGCCGCCGCAGGACCTAGTTACCTAGTCCAATCTCACAATTCTCCACTTAAAGAAAATGGACCAATGGCGTTAAGAAGCTGTCCCCAATCGTAATAACAGTGTATCCTGACTCTCGGTACAGTATCCTCTCTAGTAAGACATGCTATCTTCTAAGTTACTTTAAGAATTTCGGAATAATTTGATTAAATTATATCTTCTACATACTCGTATAATTGCTTATAGCAGGAGTTCCCAGTAAAACAGTCCCCAATGTTAGGGGCAAACAGATAATGAATAATACATGATTTTTATCTAGGTAGGGAACTAAATTTTAATATAAGATTATATCCCAGATTATACCTGTTCCCGATATGCTAATGCTGTATTTTATTGAAACAATGGTGCTATTACTGAGAAGCTATGCCATTACTTTAGTCATTGCTGAGAAAAAACTGCTAAATAAACTATGCTTCACAATTTCACAGAAGTTGCAATGTTAAAAATGGTTTATCTTAGAATTAACTAAATATATATTACATACACATAAATTCATTAAACTATTCTATGTTTGAAATAGAACCATTTGCAAATAAATGTCCAATAAATTTTTTAGAGAGATAGTTCAGAATTGTAAGCATATTTGTAATATGTACGTATTAATTTCATTGCTTTACTGTTCAGGGCTGAAAATAATTTAACTTTTCGAGTCATAAAATTAAGCTTAAAATTCTAGTTTTAAAAGTGGCTGACGAGCCACTTATCCCAGCAAAAACACAAGGAGTATTTCAAAGGAATAGATTCGGAATAATCTGGTAATAGAAAAAAAAATAGGGGAAACCACAAGTACACTAAGTTAAAAGTATCGCTGGTGAGATAGCAAGTTAAAAATTAGATACAATTATAGATTCATGTGCAAAGGACAATTAAATTAATTAAAATTAAAAGTAAGGAAATTTATTGACAGAGTTAAAAAATACACACTCAAAATTTAAATTTTACTCTATGCAAAATGAATGATTTTCTATGAAAATATAAATGAAAAAAGTAACAACAAGTTAAACAAGACAATTACTACAGAAGAAACAGAGAAAATCATGTTGCTCTCACACCACCAAAATCATGTCTTAGACAGTTTCACAAATCAGTGCATCAGTTCTTGCAAATCTACAAAGAATATACAGATTATTTTGAAATTTTAGATCATACGTAGAAGAGGAAATTTCCAGTCTTGCGAAGTCAATGCCAAAATCTAACAAAGTACAAAAAAAGAAAAACTACAGAATCTTAGTATATAGCATTTATGGACAATGATGCTAAAATCCTAAAGATAATATTGAACTTGCAAAAATAGTCAAACAAGATCGAACCGAGTCCGTCCCAGGAATGTAGGGGTGGCCTGGCCACAGAAATTCTGTCAGTCAGTCAAAGGAGAAGACACATGGTCACTCTAACAGAGGACCTTCGCTGGCTACTCTTCCCTATCCTCCTGGGTTCGGTCCTAAGGGAGCCCCAGGAGGAGACAGTGAGGACAGGGCGTTTACGTCATCTACTTCTGCAAATCTCTCAGCTTCTCTTGGGTGTCCCCTCTACATTAAGGTCCTTTTCTGTGTCATCAAACACTCCTCTTTGCAAAGTCAAGTATAAGGGGTACAGCCCAGGATCTGCTCAATTCTGGTCACCCTGACCCACATTTTTGAAGTTAACCTTTTATTAAGCCTTCTTGAATTCTATTGAACTGTAAAACTCAATATTGAAAACATATCAGTTCTCCCCAAATTGACTTGTCAGATTCAGTGCAATCCGAATTTAAATCTCAGGTACTTTATGTAGAAATTGATAAGATACTTCTAAAATTCATATGACAATACAAAGGACCCCCCAAAGTATACCCCTTTGAAAAAGAATAGAAAGTTAAAGAACTGACGCTGCTCATCATAGACTTATTATAAGACAGTGTGGTGTTGAAGTGAAGACAGAAAAAATGCAGCGGAACAGTATAGGGACTCTAAAAATAGACCCATGCGAAAAAGGCAACTTATTCCTGATAATGGAGCAAAAATAGCTCTGTGGAGAAGGAGCGATCTTTTCAAAAATGGAGCTGGAATGACTGAATACCTATATATATAAAACACAAGCTTTGATCCATATAAAAAATGAACTCAAAATGAATCATAGACCTAAACATAAAACCTAAAACTAAAACTTCTACAATAAAATGGGAGAGGAGGGAGTCTTTGTGGCCTTGGGTTAGGCGAATGTTTCTTAGCTAAAAGGCCAAAAGCATGATCCTTAGATGAACTGACACATTGGACTTTATCATGATTTTAAAAACAGGGTGGAAGAAAATAATTCAAAACATATATCTTAATAAAGATTTATATCCAGGATATATAGAGAACTCACAAAACTCTATAATAAAAAATATTTTAATAAAAAATATGCAAAAATTTAGACAAACATTTTACCGCAGCTAAATAGATGGTAAACACATGAAAAACTGATCAATATCATTGGTCATTAGGAAAATGCAACTTAAAACTATGATGAGATATTTTTATACACCTATTAAAAAGGCAAAAATTTAAAAATTGGCTGTGCTAATAAAGGTGAGACTGGTAGGAATATACTCTGGCCTAACCACTTGGACAGTTTTGCAAAGTAAGTTACCATACCTACCAGACTAAGCAGCTCCGCTCTCGGGGGATTTAACCAAGAGAAATGAAGGTGTGTGTCCATGCAAACACTCGTACACAAAGATTCCACGTAGCTTTAGTTGTTGTAACCAGGAACCTGAGAAAACTGAAATGTTCATCAACAGGCAGGCAGACAAACAAATGCCTGTGTGTTCATGCAATGGATCACTGACAGATGGTACACAGAAGTGAACTATTGATGCCCACAGCCGTGGGGATGAATCATAATGCAACCACGTTAAGTCAAAGAAGCCAGACAAAATGTATATACTACATGACTCTATTTCTATAAAATGCTAGAAAATGCAAACCCCACTGAAGTGATAGAATAGTGATTGCCTGGGGATGGTGTGGGCAGGGGTAGGGCAGGAGAGAGGAATAAAAAGGAACAAAAAGAAACTTTTTGCAAAGGTGACTATGTCCGCCATCTTGACTGTGGCAATAATATAACATGTGGATACATATGTCAGTTTATCAAGTCTCACACTTTTTAAAATATATGCAGTTTATTATATGTCAGCTATACCTCAATAAGCCTGTTAAGATGGTTTCAAATCGATCAAATATTTAAGAAAAAGAAAACACAATAGTGTAAAAAGGCTAGATGCAATTATGGGGAAATTTCATTATATCTCTGGAGCGTGAAAGCAGCAAACAAATGTATAAATTTAATTGCATAAATTGTTAAAATTTCCTATGTAGCAAAACATCGAACCAAGTAAAACCTTAAATTGTAAATCAGCAAAACATGTTCCCAATATATATGAATACATTCTGACTCACTACAAATCAACAAGAAAAAGGAGAATCAATTCAAAAACCACAGAGAAATAACCAACTGGACCCACATTCCGTCTCCACACACCACGCGTCCTCACGGCAGTTCTGAAAATCAGTTCCACTGCCCCAGTCGCAGCTGGGAGGCTGGGGCTCAGGGAAGGGTCCTGCCCGGGACACGCTGTGTTCCGGGTAGGGCAGACTTTGAACTCCGGGTTGTCGGGCCCAGAAGGCTTGGCTGTGCCTTCTGCCTCCATAGCTTTCTGCTTCTGGGGCCTTTCAGTGCTTCCCTCACCTTTGATTCTTCGGTGCTGCTGCCGTGAACTCAGTATTTGGGAGAGGGCAGGACAGACCCTGGTGCCCTGGGTCTTTGCAAAGAGGCAGAAGTCGGGTGGCCGTGTGTCCTGCTTCCCGGGAAGTTCCGGTCCACACCTGTGGTCCCCGTGTAATTAATGGTTGCCCTTTTCACTCTCAAAGTGTTCCTGTTTGGGCAATGAATTAGAGGGTCTCCCTGAGAGTTGTATGGGGGGGGGGCGGGGTGCACCGGAGAGGGTGTGAGCAGAATCCCACACTGGAGGCAGAGCAGCCGGTGTTCTGCTTATTAGCTTGGAGGGTGCGGGTCCTGAGAAACAGGATTCTCGAGCAGGACGGCAGCCTGGAGGAAGGGAGGGCTGTCCCCAGGAGTCCATGTGGGTCCCCTGTCTCTGAGTGAGCAGCCATCGTGGAGGCCAAGGGCACAGACTGGAACCAACTGTCAGGTACTGTTCTCATCCAACCCTCATAACAACCCAGAGAGGGGGGCACCGTCATTCGCCACACGCACGGACAGGGAAACAGAGGCACGAGGTGCTTAGGAAGTGGCTCGGGGTCACAGAGGTTGTGACGTGGAACCCAGGGCTCTGGGAGTGGTTGTTCAATGAAGTGTGGTTACTGCTCTCGTGGCTGGGGGGAAGCGGCCGGGCGCTGCGGCCCTCTAGGTTTGCGAGGGTTCCCAACCCATCCCGGGGCCTGGATGGAAAAGGAGATCTGCGGAGAGGGGTCGCGGGTGGGGCGTGCTGTCCAGAGGAGCAGGGATGGACCCAGCCGGGGCCTGCGGTAGGGAGGCTGCTTCTCCACAGGCTTGTGGTTTGCAGGGGAGGGAGGCAAAAGGGGTGTCAGACTCGTGGGAAGAAAATACATTTTTAAAAACATGGAAAAAAAATATCCTGTTTATATGGGGCTTCTATGCACTTGTTCTCAATTTTGGACTTCGGGCTTTTATTTTGCAGTTATATACTAAACATCACCCTAGCCTTGCCCCTGAAGGTACTCACTAATGATTTGTATGTTGTGTGATTGAAAAATAAATGAATGAAGCCAAACAGGCCCACTAAAATACTCCTTGCCTTTGATTTAAAGTTCTAATTCCTGCATCATGAGAGGACCAAGCAGATGTAGTGGGAGCCTCCCCCACCCCGCACCAGCCGGGGTCCCCCCTCTGCCTTTCAGATGATTCATTTTAAAAGCGAAGAGAAACATTATCCATAATTATAACTGCAGTCTGCTCCTCGGAGGTCATCAAGCCTCGTTTAAACACCAAATTGAATTCCTCCAGTGACTGTGTTCCTTTATCCATCCCTCTGATTTTTTTTTTCAAGGCCATCATATCACTGGATAATTGAGTCCATTTTTAAATCCATCATCTCCAGTCACTTTTGCTCAGGGCTTGCCTCTGACACTGGGACCATCTATGGAAGTTTTCCCACTTCTCTGTGTTCAGCTTTAAACTACTCATCCTCTGGAACACGCCTCAGCCGAAGTGTCTGAATCTTCACTGTACCTATCGAATCCCAGCCTCACCTCCTGCTTTGTCCTTTGTCGGCCAATGAAAAATACAGGCAATGTCGGAATAGGTGTATTTACAGACGGACTTCTGACCAAGAGTCACTTGCATTGTGACTCTCAATAGCCGCCTCCAATCCCACGCAAAGTAGGAAAGGGATGCGGACAACTCTCACCAATTGTGTGTGTCCCGTTGGCAGAGGGAACCCCCGAGTGCAATGTAGTCTTGGTTCCGGACTGAGAAACCATGATACTCCTCAGGCCTCTTCATTGTCACGAAAGCCCAGGATGGAAACCCTTGGCGGCGGGAATGTGCCTCAGCTTCCAAGCCGCTTCACACGGGCCTTGCGGAAGCGCTTGTCCCGTTGCACCTGCTGGGTCAGCTTGCGTTCTTAGCGGAGGGTGGGCCTCATTCCTTGGCAGCTGGCTGGCTGCTCTGGTGCAGGGCAGAGTTTTATACCTGGCACCTTGGAGGCTGTGCCCGTTTTGCTGTTGTCTCTCTGATATGCAACCACAAGATTTAACAATTGCCAATAGTAGGTTTTTCTTCTTAATAATCTAAACATTGCGCATGAATATAGTACAAAGTCATTTTGTACTTACGCTCATTACATAGGCTCATTTGTACTCATCATAACTCATTTGATCATAACAATCCATTGATGAAGGCAAGTCAGGTACGACTGTCTCCTCTTTTGCTCAGAAGATGTCATCGAATAGTCAAGTGACTAACTAAAGGCTGCGTGGTTCCTAATGGCACGAGATACTAAAGTTCAGATTACCTCACTTTTAATAACATACGAATTCACACATATCAACTAATAATCCAAGTAATTTTAAAATTTCTTGACAAATTGAAGATTTACTTTTATAGAAATATTGGCTTTTAAAGAGTTTATGGAGAGGTATCATTTGCTCCAAACATGTTTTTGTAACGTAAATTAGCTCATGTGATTATAAAAAGGAAATGATGGTATAATGTGGACATTGTATCGGTTCGTAAAGTATTGCCTTTATCTTTGTAAAATTAGGCACTTTAAGCTTTATTTACATTTCCTTTTAAGTTACATTTCCTTTTTCAAGGTAAATAAATCTTATATTAACTCTAATCTTCCTTTAATGCGAAATTTATCATGTCTGCTTAAATGTGTTAGTGTTTTTATGAGGATTGTTACTGGTTTGTTAAGCTGCAGTTACCAGTTGAACAGTATCTAAGTGATTGATGACAGTTTAGCCAAAAGTACCGGAGGAAGAGGAGGGAGTGGATGGATGAGAATGGGCTTTTGATGTGGCACCCACAGGACTGGAGGAGGGGCTAAGTGGGGGTCAGGAAGGTTGGAGTGTACAGGTGACCAAAGGTGATGCCCAGTTCCCAAAGACTGGGATACCCAAAATCCAGATTCGAATTTTGTGGCCATTTTGATGGTAGTACGTAACTTAAGGGACCAGCGAGGCAGCTGAGAGAGGGCAGAGGACTGGGCCATGGAGAGGAGGACATTCAAGCAGGAAGGGGCACTGAAGTCATGGAGAATGTAGACAGATGCAGAGACAGAACAGGCGACTGTCAGCCAGGAGCAAGTACGGTCTTCCGTTGTCAGCTGTTAGAAGAGGAGTCTGGATCTCCTGTGCTGTTTGGAAGCCTCCAGGAGTCGGAAAGTTCGGGTTGGTATTTTGAAACACAAAGATCTCGTTCTTCCATTTTCGGGGCATAGAGTAATATCACCAAAGATTTAAATCTGTCAGTGTGCTAACCAGGTATGAGTGCTTAGAACTGTTGTGATCTTAAAGATTTGTTTCAGGTACTCCCTAATTTGGGGGACAGTTGAACACCAACTTGGAACCAGGTGCCTGACTCCAGGCAACTCTAGCCCAGCAAAGTATTTCCTTGAAGGTTTCACGTTTATTTTTCACTGCGACAGAGGCCAGATACAAAATGACCTGTCCGGTTAACCACTGCTCCCACATGGGATAATCTAAGACCTCTCATGGAAATAGGCCTCTAACCTTGGCATTCTTGCAACCTATTCCACCACCAGAGCACACACAGCCTCCTTGGTTCTCCTGTGTTTTCTACAGAAGCCACCAGTCTCATCCAGGTGGAGCGAAGTGTTCTGTCCTGGAGTCTCCCACGGCACTTGTCCATGCTTTGTTCTGCCACTCGTCACTTTGTATCGTACTCATCTTTCTACATGTAGATCTCGCTCTGGGCTGTTAGCTTGTTAAAGCGCTGGTCTAGTTCTCACTTGCCTGTTTCTCTCATCTAGCAGAGGGACTGTCATATAACAGCTCCTCAACGAATGTTCGAGGAAGGGAAACAGGGAGTGCAGGGCCTGTGTCCCTGAACACAGCACATGCAATGCTGTGTTCAGTTATTCGGAGATGGACACTGGGACAGGACGGGTTGCAAAGCCAGACCCAGCCTCTGCTCCCAGCAAGCTTTTTGTCTTTTTCAAGGTTTATCATAAGTACTTAATAAATATACAGGGTCTGGCAGAAACAAGGCCTCCTTGAGCGTGGTTGGTAGGTAATAATATGGGTGTGATAATCCATAATTTTAATTCGAACATTACACCTAAAATGTCACATGCTATGCTTGAGTGTGATATTGTTATATTACAGAATCACATGCTTATGATTTTATAATAAAAGATTTTATAAGAAAGAAGGGGCATTATTTGTGCTGCACCCTATATTTAATTCCTTTGAATACTTAGTAAATACAAATTGATTCACTTAAATGTAATCGCCTAAAGCTATCTGAAAAAGTCACCATTCCTTCTTCCTCACTTAAGGTCATTTGATCTTGTTTGCATGTCGGGACCCCGGACCCTTCACTTAGTTTGCGTGTTCCCGTGGACCCTCGTTCAGTACCATCTCCTGACAGTGACATGTGAGAGTGAGTCACAGTACACCCCCATGGTCACTTAATGGTGCTCACAGAGCTATCGCTGGCGGTCATGATCACAATGTCCCTCCTCTGTCACAGTCGAGGAAGCTGCGGTACCGAGGACGACTAAGCGATAGCCGTTTTAAAGTGTTTCCGGTGCTGTATGACACTACCGTCTCTGCCAGGTGCTGCCTGAGCTCACAGAGAACCGCAGCTTGTACCCACGGCCGCTGGTCCTGAAGAGCGGGCGCTTTTCTTCCTCTGTGTTGCTTCTCCGTAAGACCCAACCGATGCGTGCCAGGCCCCGGGCCAGTCACTTAACGCCTGTCATCAGTGCTCATCTCCCCTATAAGGAAAGGATCTTCTCTATAAGAACAAAGAAGCCCTCTTTACCAAATGGAGAAAGTTGGGCCCTGAGGATGACTTTGCTTGTCCTCTCACCTGCAGTGTGTCTTTGCCGGCCTAGACCTCATGCTCTCACCTGCGGATGCGCCACAAATAGGAGCTCTAATTCTCTTCATCCATAACGTTCCCTGTTCTCCAGCGCAGGCGGGGTCTGCGGAGCACGCACTGTGCCAAAACGCACTGTCCGCCGTGAGCGCACCCGGCTGTGCACGAGACCCTTTAACCCTTGGCACGCCTTCCTGCCAGTAAATCTCACTCAGGGCCACCCTGGGGAACCAGGCACGTTATCCTAAAGCCTTGAATCTCGGGATGGTCAATCTCTTATTGAGGTTCCTTCTTTTTCCAGAAAACTGCAACAAACCCCGTTCCCACCATGCAATTCTAAAAACTGAAGTGATAAGCAGTATTGCTAAGTTACAGAAAACTACAAAAATGAAATACGTTTTCATATGCTTGCCAAAGGACAAGTGAAACTTCCATTAAACTTGTATCCCAGATGGGATGACTTAAGTGGCTCTTCCTAAAGCAGAAACTAGCCCTGGGAGACTTTCCAGCGCTTGCTGGACTCTTCGAATCGTGGCAGGATTTAAAAATATATTTATTATACTACACACCCATCACTCTCTTATATGTTAGACTCCTCAGCGTCCTCCAAGAGCCTGCCACTTAACTAGCTGTTCAGGAGTTTCTGTCTGGTCGCACCCTTCACATCTCCCCCAGCATGGGTCAGAACCTCAGCTAAAACTGCTGCGGGAATATTGGGTTTGGCCAGATTAATGTAGCTGAAATAACATACCGATGCTGGCAGGAAATCTAATTTTTTATAACTATTTTTCATTTTTGCTAAAGCAAGCCGTGTACGTGTCCTTGATTTGCACGCACCCTTGACATTTTGCAACGTGTGTGTGTATAATTTTTTTTAATCCATCAAAAGGTTTTTTGAAAGTCTAAGTGAACAGCTGCCTTCAGCTGAGACACATTTAACTTTCTGACAGGTACAAGGAATCCAGTCCCCAGGGACTGGCACTTTTCGTTTCAGAGTCATCTCCTATCTTTGCGATGCTCTGGGGGAAATTGGCAATATCCACGCATTCGTTATGGCTAAAACGACCCATGTGCTTCCTAATAGAACAGAGATGGGCTAGTAATGAATGAAACCTGCTTCTCCCTCTGTAAGAGTAAAGAGATCTGAGAAGTATTCTAGGCCATCCCTTATAAACTAGAGAACAAGGATCTGATAAGCAAGTGTAAGAGAAAAATACATTTTTCACTTTTTGCTTTGCCATGTACAGGATGCTCTCCTTGAAAACTGCTAAAAAATCATTTGTAAGTAAGTGCTCATTTCTAATCCCGAATAGGAAATAAATATCAAATAATACAATAAATATTACATGAATTGTATGTATATTAAGAACTGTAGCTTCAGTTATTTGGTAGATGCTATGGCATAGCTTCTTGGGCTCCATCCAGACCTTTATCTAAACTGGACAATACCTCATAGAATAGCCATTGAGTGAGCATGTCTTTTTTTAATTATGCTGCTTTTGCAGATAAAATTCTGCCTAAAATCAAACTCCTTAGAATTGAACTTCTTTACTGATTTTTACCAACACTAATAACAAAGGAAAACTGTTTGGTTACTTCTACAGTTTTTTTTTCTTTGTTTGTTTGTTTTGTGTTGTTTGTTTGTTTGTTCTTTTTTCCCAGCAAGGCAATAAATTTTTTACTTTAGTCTGATACTTAATTTTTTTTTTAAATTCATGATTCAGTGGGAGTGTTCGCAGTCTTGTAATTACGTGGGCTAACTGACTTTGGTTTTTTTTTCCTTAACCCATGAAGGGAATGTTCAATTCAACGCCAGTGTATTTTAAGGCTTAAATAGCATCCCTGACCCTCTATCCTTAGGGCACAAGTTTTGATGTTTCCCCCTCAGTCCTCACACGCAGCTTGGTGGTTGCTGGCAAACCAACTGGGCCCCGCTCCCCAGGCCTCAGTCCATTAGACTCCTTCAGATAGAAACAATGAATTCATCAAAAAGTTTGATGTCAGCACGCCCCACAAAGAAATCATGCTTTAAAGGCTTTCACTTGAAAGTAACAATTTAGTTGAATGTCGGATTTTAATTTCTGGGGCACAGTTACATAATTTCATAGTTAATAAACAAAAGTAGAATATTTTCAAAATTGAGTCATTTAGAGTATAAACCAAATCAATTCACAAAAAAGAATTATTACTAATATAATTTATTTTAGACATCCCTCTTTAAAATAAATGTCATACCATAAATAGGTAGGCATAACTCTGCATTGTGCTCTACAAAGCTATAAATAATTTATAATGAATTGCTTCTAGATAATTTATGATTGTTTTAATTTTTTCACCTAATTTTTATTCTATCTGAGTATTTTAGTAACTAGAATAAAGTTCAGTTTATAATAATTTTTAAAATAACAATAACATGTTATTTTTATATTCTTTCTCTGAAGGTGTATAAAATAAATAAAAAAGTTGAACCTAGAAGAAAATTAACAAATTTAATGGAGTGTAAGCTTAATATAAACAGAGTTTTTAAAAATGATGAACACTCACATCTTTGCCCTTCTCAGTATCCAGATGTTAACATTTGCAGTTCCCCATTTCCTGATCGATGCATCATATTAGACTATACAACTTACTAAGGTCATAGTTCTAATGGATTTAATTTTGTTTAATAATTAATCACAATATGATATCTGCCACACACCACAGATACAGTAACTACCTTTGAAAATATGAAAAATGCAGACTAAGAACACAGAAATGTATGAATTATCAACCACACGATCATTTTAAACAATAATTATAACCTATAAACTCATGAAAAGGCAGAAAATTGTTAAATGTGCTTTTAATCTTCTGTATGTGAGAGAGACAGGAACAAGGAGTGGGGGGGAGAGAGAGAGAAACAACAAGTGAGAAGGACAGATGGGGTAACATTACTATATCCATAATTGCATATAAATCGCTTAAAATATCTATATTGGAAAAATGTGATGAACTTTCCCTATAAGTTATTACATCAACTAAGATTTCATTATTTTGATGAAATGTGCTATGTTAATTCCAATGCAGTATAATCATAAGTAACACTCGAGTATATGAACTACCCTTGTCAAAGTAAATGAATGCAATATTATTTTGCTGTAGGGCTCTTGAACTCCTTTATGGCATTAGTTTTGTTTACATTATAATTTTCAAAATTAAGTGATCTACGTGGTTCCCTAGTGTGAACTAACAAGCAGCTCTCAATCAGTGTTTCACATTTCCTTCAGCAAGCCCGTGAAGGGAAAAGGGCCTCTTTTCTTTCTTGTGGTATAAGATTATTGTAGAGTGTAACTTTTCATGCTTCACTATGAAGGACACGTTTTTATAATTTGTTACACCACAATTCCAGAAGCTTTTCTTTATGTATCCCACAAGAGAAAGCAAAACTACATTCAGAATAATGTCATAATCATGAACTGCCGATTAGTATATTCTAATGTATAAATTCTAAAGCCTTTCCGTTGAAACTACTTCATACTGTCGTCGGTCACTTACTTACTGATAGAATCATGTGGACAAACTGAAGCTCTTTCAGTGGGCTGCCTGGAGTTTCCTTTTCACTCTCCTCAGAAAACAATCAAAGGCTCATTTTCCATAAAATCTTCATCTCTCACATTTGATGAACCTAAAACTGGTCTTCTTCCTTTGAAGGTGCATGGCTTAACAATATAAGTAGACTTGCCTAATAATTTCCATGAGTAAAAACAAGAGAATTAAGAATAACACCAATCCATAAACTCTCTACATAGGAAATAGAACATGAAAACTTTAAAAGGAGGCAGTAATTTCAAAGGCGAGTGAATTATGCTTGGTTGCCATTAGTTATTGGAAAAGTTAAATGTGTATCAGTGTAGCAGTTCATTGGTCACCATGACTTGAGAGAATTTGAGGATAAACTGAAAGAGTAATCAGTAAAGTATGTAAGAGTGGGAAGAAGGACACCTGTTGCCATAGATTTAAAAAGCCATCTCTTCAAAGATGGCCTGCAAAGAACAAACACAAAAATACTAATCTATCACTCTATTCTCAAAGCCACCAGAGAGAAGCTAGAACTAACAGAAATGACGATCCTGAACTAATTGGGTTTTAAATCAGGATCAAAATGCAGCGTGCATTATCCAGAAATGGAACGGCCTCATTTAGTCGTTACTGGATTCTCTGCAGTTGACTCCGACCCATCTCTCTCTGTTTCCGGCCTCAGGCCCGCCCCCTGCCCCCCTTGGGATGGCCCGGCTTTCTCATTTCTTGCTGTTAGGAAACTTCCATCAATGCTTTGTTTCAATTTCTCATTCTCTCTTATCTTCTATGTACAATTCCCTTTGCTGAGTACAGTTTTCAATCAATAGAACAAAATGGTATCTGTAGATACAATTTGGAAATTATTACACATATTCTTGTTTCCAGTAAATTCTACTTTGAGTCTGGGAACTTTAACTCTTTATTGTTCTCCACAGTGTAAATCACAGGAATAAAAAGGAATGAAAGAAAAATAACTTATCACTCTTCACAATGCGTGTGGAGAAATAAACAGGTTAAGGGTAGGCCAGCACTGAATTTCCAATATCGAGAGGGTCTCTGGAACTGACTCCATCTGACTGTAAGCTATGGGAGTGGAATTGATTGTTGCTACGTTTTGAATAACAGCATAGACGACACTGTTTTCTTCTATTTCCAAACCCGGTGGTATTGGATGAATGTAACCTCAGGGGTTCCGATCGCAAAAAATGTAAGATTAGAAAACAAAACAAAAAAATGAATATGTTGGCTATATGTTTGGATTTAGTCACATCTAGATTCTAAAAGGATGCTATACTGGAAGATGGCTTGGCACAACACAGAGGACACCCGCTGGCTTTGGGGTCCCCCGGCCAGCTCTGTGACTTCAGGTAAGACATTATCCCTCACCCAGCCTCAATTTTCTCTTCTGTAGAATGAGACTAGCAATAGAGCCTTCATCACGGGGCTTCAGTAAGATAAACAATATATGTCTCCCAGCATGGTTTATGGTAAATGCTCAGTAAATGTTAGTCTTATGGTTAGAATTCTGAATATCAATCCAAATCTCAAAAATTGTGTGACTTCACTAGATAGACAGTGTAAGAACCAAATAACCCTTTTTCTCTTTGGGACCAACAGGGAAGGGTAGAAGTGTTAAATGCAGTAATTCAGCGTATCAACCCTGGAAGGTGTGGCATTTTCCCAGGGCAGTATTTCTAGGTTGTGATGATGAACTAGAGGTTCCATTTTGTCATTTTACTGGAGTTCATTACTTTGTATAGTGAAGATTAAAAATAACTAAATATCTGCAGCCTTTAGGTATCTCAACTAGGATACCGAACATTTACTCTCCATTGAAGCACATGCTTCCATCCTCTCTCCAGCATCTTCTCTCCACAGAGACAACTGCCCTGAAGATAAGTTGTAATGAGAAAGTTGTTTAGTGTGCATGGCCTTCCTGCAGTAGAAACACGGAATTTCACGTTTCATGACTGAGCCTAAGAAGGTCTGAGGCACGTTACCTCCACAACAGAAAGTGACACCTACCACAGAGATTAGCAGCTGGACCTTCTGGACCTGGTCATCTTTTCTTCTACTTTGCATTCAAAATTTAGGTTTTCAGTGCTTTTGTGGTTGACCAGTGTCTTCCCTTTCCAATTTCTTTGCTCTTTTTTAGGGATATGTTAACACACCCAGAGTCTGTCAGGTATTGAGGATGACATTAATACCTCTTCATGTGATCCATTTGTTGTTAGTTTTAGAAATTATCTCTTAAAGGGATTTTCCTTGCTTTTGGAGTTGGTGGGCACCTCTGTTTAGTCCCATGCACGGACAGCCAGGACAGCCCTGTGGCTGAAACTGGGCACAGAGCCGGACTGTCGGCTCACGACCAGATTCTGTCACTAACTAGCCGTGCCACCATGCTCCAGTTACTTATCATTTCTATGTTTATCTTATCTATCCTTATCTTCTCAGTTTCCAAAACTGTAAAATGGGATGATAGTATCTACCTCATAGTGTTTTAGTAAAGAATCAATGAGCTACACATAAAAAGTGCATAGGCTAATGCTTAGTGCATAGAAAATACGTGACGAATAATTCACTATTCATTATTATTACCTCTTTCTTGCATTATTTAATAATTATCTCCAGAATTATTATAAGAAGCCTGTCAGTCCATGTACGTGATGCCAAAACCAACCCTTCACAGCCATGGACACTTTCTCAGAACTCACTACTTCAAGAAAGTAAAGAGTAACACCTGCCAGGAAAAGATCTTTGCTACATTAGAATAACTCATCTGTTCTTGTCATCTTTCATATCTCCAATCATTCCGTTAACATCCAGAAGACAGCCAATAATGTGCTTGAAACTATCAGCTACCACAAACGACAGTTTAGATTTCAGTTCCTTCATGACAATTTCTTGGGCTATTGTCAAAGTCAGACCATGAAAATGCCTGGTCTTCCACTGTAAGAACTCAAACCATTCCCTTGCCAAGAGTAGGGTAAAATTAGCACTATTTTTCTAGATTTAAGTTCCTTCTACTGCCTCGATACTGTATTTCAATTTCTATATATTTCAATATAAATATTTATAAAACCTAGATTATTTTTACTATCTCTTAATGCTTCGGGGATAAATAAGTTGGCTGCCTTAGAAACTGATCTCTTTACTTACATAGCTTGATAATCATGTAGGTCACTATACACTTTTCCTATTGGCTCCCAGAGTTACATTTCAGGAAACGGGGGCTGCAGCGTTAGAGTTCACAGTGTGTATGGCTTTCTGTCCTCCCAGGGAAAAAACAAGAAACCCGTTTCGCTGGCCTTCAAGGCCTGGTGCTCTGCCATGCGGAAAAGCAAAGTATTTCTAAAGCAAGAGCTAAATTTAGACTTAGGAGACTCGAGTTTCCAGCCTTAAGGGAGGAGCAGGGTTTTGCATTAGCTTCTTCCCTAACAACTAGAAAACGGGACAGAATATTGGAAATAACTACTGTCATACATTTAACAACAGACAGCACAACCCCATGACCCCTGGGAGAATGGAAACAAAAGGAGCAAGACCTGCAGTCACCTAGGCTTTCTGACGAGAGAAAACTTCTCAGCTGCAGCGTAGCACGGGGAGACGGGGAAAGAAGCCTTCCTGAGTGAAGAGGCAGCTAGAATTCGCAGGGCTTTTGCAAGAGGGAGTTATGCAGCGAGGGCCTTCAAAAATACACAGAAGAGTCTTCTTGAATCTTTTAGACCAACCTTTGTTGCATAGAGAGAAGCCCCAGGAGGCAAGGCAAGAATAACTTCTAAATAAAGAACAATTTCTGGAAAACTGGGTAGTGAGTAACTTTGAGTTTACACAGGACCAGGAGTGGCTGAAATTCATACTAGCATGAGTAGAGAAGCCTCCTTGAATACTCAGAACATTCAATAGAGGTGACCCAGGTGTCACACCTCAGAAGTGGGGCTCAACTAGCCCTAGGGGAAAAAAATCTACTCTAAACCTACCCTAAAAGGACTTGAAAATAAGCCTTACAAGGATAGAATGTATCCATGAGTAATTTTATTGCCCACCAGAAGGAAGCCCAGTGCTCTTTACTGGAATACAACAAAATCTAGCACTCAACTGCATAAAAGCCACCACCCATGAGATTTTGTTTAACCATGAAATTATCTCAGGGGGTAAATAAGGGGTCATTAGTGCTCTCACCAAACACTTGTACTCATCCCAAGTGCATACGAAGTATGTACTTACGATGACACGTTTAAATGAGTCCGTTCTGAGCTGTTACCATGACAACCGTGATGGTCTGACCGGGAAGGCTTGGCCACTGGGGCCGCCCGCAAGAGCACAGAGCGGGGGCCGGAACCAACCCTGGCCGCACAGGCCACCTGTGTGAGAAATAACTCTTCTGTCTTAAGCCCTGCGATTTGTCTTGACTGTTCCCCTCAGTATAACCGTCTATCTTTACTGATCGAAGGGGGCTAACTGAGTGGAAAAGAACAATGATACAATTTCTAAACTTTAGGAAGCATTAGCACTGATGACATTTCACCTTTTGCCAATCCTGTTCCAGCATGTTTAGGAAACTTGGAGTTAAACAAAGTGGGTTATATAACTCTGTATAATAGAGTGGGTAACTATGTATTCAAATGTCCCTTCAGATGTTAGAACCTGCTTTGGACTCTCCAATTAAAGTCCATGTGATATATTTTATTTCCAAGTATAATTGTCCATTAATTTTTTTTTTTCCAGAAACATCTCCAGCACTAGGGTTTCGAGGAACACCCTTTCGGAAGTGTTGAAGTAGTCCGCTTCCTTCTTTATCCAAATGCGGTTAAACCTCCAAACTGTGGTTAACAGATAATGTATAAATCACACAACTAGAACTCAGACCTCTTAATTTTCTGTTTTATGCTTTCTGCTACGCAATAGTGCTTTGCAATAAAGGGCTAAGATTATATTTTTCTCATGAGGTAACCTTTCATAGAGAAATTATCACTGTAAAGTTTTAAGAAAGTTCAATCTCTTAAGTAAGATCTTAGATTTCCAGTCTTTCTTAGATGAAATGTCGGACATTGTGGAATAATTACAGTTTGCAATGTGTACTTTATGAGAGTGAGTCTGCACTGACAGAGGGAAAGAATCAACTTAAATGAAATTCAGGTAAGTTGCCTTGACAGGTGAGCTCATATGAGATCATTTAAAAGCTCAAAGTTTCTGATGCCACCCATAAATCTGCCCTGAGCTCTTTCAAATGTGGAATATGAGGGGAAACCCCCCAAAAGAGAAGTATCTCCTGGGCACCCATCTGTATCAGTGGACCAGTTGGCGTTGTTGTGAGAGGCTGCATTCAGCTTCAGTGAATTTCTTCTGAAGACCCTTTCAACATGTTTTCCCATTTCATGATGGGTGATTTATGAGAGCACCTGCCCACACCACGCTGAGTGTCCAGTAGTTTTTGACCGAAGATGGCATGAGCCCCATGACCCACCCTCCTTATTCAGCTGATCTTGCCCTGAGTGATTTTTTTGTTTGTTCGTTTCCATGGATGAAAAAAGCCCTCAAAGGGAAATGTTTTGCCAAGGGGGAAGGGGTGAAACAAAAAACGGCAGAAGCACTACATAGCATCCAAATCAACAAGTGGAAAAAATGTCCTGAAAGGTATATTGTATCAAATGGAGACTACTTTGAAGGTGACTGACGTTTAAACATGTAAGGATAAATACATACTTTTTAATAAGTAAATTCCATTTGTGGGAGTCCCCCCTCATAAATGCCACCTTCGCAGTGAGGTCTTCCTTAAACTTTCTAGATGAAATGATACATCTACACCCCATCTCCCAGCTTGGGAACTCTCTATCCTTTCTCTCTGTTTTATTTTCTTCCATAAATTGATGATCTGTTGACCTACTACATGTTTTCCATATTTATTTGCTTACTACCTAACTCCTTCCCCAGGAGAAAGTGAGTTTCCTTGAGGTCAACGGTATTTTGCATTGTTCTCTAAGATATTCCCAACACCCACAGGTATACTTGGCATATTGTAGTCACTCAGTAAATATTAGTTGAATTAATGAATAATTTTTGTCTCATAGAGTTCGTATGAATTTGGGTATAATCTCTGACTTTCAAAGGGGCACAGCTTTATGATATTGTTCGTGAAACTCAGGGTCATATGTAACTTCCGTTTGCTAACTCTAACTGAATTCCAGGCATTCAGTGAATATGTAATAAAACTAAGACTATTAAATAAGGTTTTCTGGAGCATGATCTTGAAAGAAACCTAGAGTAGGTACACTTGATCTCTAAACTCTCTTTTAGGTAAAATATCCCAATATCCTCCTTTCTCTTTTTAGTTACCAAAATCCCTTTATTTCTGGAAACCACTCAACTTACCGTCTTTGAAATACCCCATCTTCTAACACATTCCGATATTGCAAGCTGATGAACGGTTTGTCTAACTGCTCCCTGCCTTGGCCCGTTTTACTCTTCTTTTCTCATAATCAGAGCCAGAAAGTCTCTTTCCCCTGGCACCACAGTCTGTGCAGATGGACTGGGTAACATGCCCTCACTCCCTTCGTAAACTAGTTGGGACACATTTATGAGCTGAAGTGACATCATTCTCCCTAGAGCCACTTCAGTAGGGAAGACCATATGCCCAAAACAAGATTTTTCTTAAATTCTTAGCCCAACTCAATACGTAGGAAAGGTTAGAGTAGGAGAAAGAAATAGAGGAAGGTGATGTTGGGAGAAGGCTGGGGACCACCTCTGCCTCTACTCATCTTCTGTTCCTGAATCTAGTTCTAATCCAACAGAAATTTGATCATGTAAATGCAACTGGACAGAAATTTTAAGTCAATTCAGAAAACAGTTCTGCTTACCCTCCTTGGTTCTAATATATGCTGTGTAAACATTTATTAGTGTCTGGGGAGAAATGCACATACTATTCTACACCATGGAAACTCTGAGAGTGAGAGAAAGTCTGGAAATGAGGTGCAGACCCCTCAGCCCATGGCTTTCGAGTGGCGAACATCACCATGTGAGTTCACTGTTGGATGTGTGGCTGCCATGATATGTCAGAAACGTCAGGAAGTCATGATATCCTCTCTCTGTGTGTTTTTGAGATTTCTTTTTTTCTAGAGCACCTCTTGTCATAAAGAAATTCTTTATTTGAGATGAATGTGTTCCCACTGTCAAAGTGGATGAGTGTAATTAATTCTTTGAGAAGATCATTTCTTTTTTGAACACAAGCAGATAACACATTTTGTCTTCTTTCTACACCCAGACATAAATAATTATGATAACCTCTTGCTATGTGGGAGGAGGCTGTCTCGTGTGATCATTAAATTACAGCTCCTGTATTGTGTTCTCTTTGGTTAATGTTCATCCTAATTCGATAGACTAAATTGTATGTGATGCAGAAAATCTCTATTTGCACTTGTAAAATATAGTTCAGCAAATTGCTCTGTGACACCATTCATTTTACTTCATGGACAGTTGTGGTGGGGAATGAATACAGTTCTTTTTCTTACTTGTATTGAGTTGTCCACACAAAGGGACCCAAACAGTTTTATAAATAGTGGTCTTATTAAAAAAAAAACAACACACAACTAGAGAAATAGTTTTTTTTCACTTATTTCGCTCTGAAGAGATTGATATATAAAGGCCGATGACCCTCCTCAACATAAAACATCATATTTAGGACAGAATCAAAGACAGAAGTTGCCTCCCTCACTTCCTCGGCCTCCACTTCCCCTACCCATCACACCTGAATCCAGCTACCGCTCTCCCAAAGGGCAGCTTTGTGAGCAAGACTGGCTCCGACACTCGGAGGGTTTCTTTCATGCCATTTGTCCCCTTTTACTTCAGTGTCTGCCGGGTCAGTGGTTAGCACATGCCGCCGCTACCCCCCGGAGAATAGGACAGTTGGAAGTGTCCTACACTGAGAGACGCACCTTCTGACAATGCTGTTGATCCCGGGAACTGTGATTCATACTTTATCGCCACCTTACTGGGCCGCTTTTATGGTTGGTTTTATCGCCCCCATCTATTTATTCAGAAGGGGTCATTTTGAAAATATAAACCTAAAAATGAGAAGGCAGTTCAGGAGAAAATAAGAATGCGTGCTTTTTTGGAACCAGCTTAACAAACTGTTAGTTCAGAACATTTCCTCTCTTCCAGATTTATTTCTCGGAATACCTCCCACCCCAAGAAATACAGATGTTGTATATAATAGCAGAAAATGTCAGAACTTGAAGGAATCTGGGAATTCACCTGTGAAACGGTCACTGTACAGATGAACAGACTGAGGTCTAGGGCAGTGAGAGTGTGATTTATGCAAATTAAACAGCTCCTGCTCCTCCCACCCCTCCTCACAGAGCTTCTTTGCCTGTCTCTGTGTCCCTCAGGGCAGGTGCTCAGTAAGTCCTTGGTGACCGTGTGTTTGCACTCCTTTGAACAGGGTGCCATGGGGACAGAGAGGGGCATTCTGAGGGAGAGAAAGATATTTTTACCTGACGGGAGGTTTGCTGATCTCATCATTGTTGGGCTTGACGCCTGGAAGGCTGGAAAAAGTCCCAGGAGCTTGTGAAAAATAAGAGGTATTTGTTCTGTATTCCTAGAGGTTGTTGTAAATATCTCACAGGATAAGAATCTTGGCTAATAATAATCGCTCTATCGATCTATCATGAAGTATTTATTAAATATAATATGCATGCAGCACTATATTCCAGAAAAGTGAGATGTGCTGAGGAAAAGAGAGACCGAAATGAATGGTTTGGTTTTAGTGCTTCCAAACGCCACCACACACACAGGCTTTTTGTCTGCAAAGTCAGGTAATAGCCTCGCAGCGCCGTTGAACCAACCAAAGACAAAGTAGAGATTATGTCAAGTAATTGTCAAGTTGTAATGGCTATCTAATCAGTTTTTATTATTTAAAAAATCTTTTAACTTAAAAAGAAATGTATACTTATGAGTGTGAAATACGTGTCTGAGGCGAAACGGATATATACTTGAAAATCATCTTGTGTGCAGTTACATTGTCGGGCCCCCTACTTGTGTCTAGTCACCTTTGGAGGCAAAGCATCCAGGACGCTTTGAAGAGAGATCTTACAATATTGTCAACAACTCATTTTCCTCTTGGAACTTGTTTAGCTCTGATATTTTCATTCCACACATATCTCTCCTGTCCTACAGAACCTACGACAAGGGATGTTGACATTTTGCTTGTTAAATACGACCATTTTTGCCCGTAGATCTTGATTTCTTTATCCCATGGCGCTTTCTGCTGGAATTAGTAACATTTCCCTTTCAGTGACTTGTAGGTTTCTGCCTCAGCCAGCTGGCCACCCTTTCCCAATCGAACAGCTAGAACACACGCATCGAGAAACTATTGTGGAATTTCACATAAAATACATAATTTTAAACCGCTTAGTTAAAAGTCAGTAACATTAAAATGAAAACAGGCCCTGGCCCCGTAGCTCAGTTGGTTAGAGTGTTGTCCTGATACGCCAAGGCTGCGGGTTCCATCCTCGGTCAGGGCACATGCAGGAATCAACCAATAAGAGCACCGATAAGTGGAGCAACAAAGCGATGTTTCTCTCTTTCTCAAATAATAAATTTAAAAAAAAAGAAAACAAGCTCTTTTATTTTCTAGTAGAAAAATGCTTTTAAAATTACTTGATATTGAGAAGCATTCTTAAGAGTGATTTTCTGTCCACTCGAATCAACTTAAGCATTTCAAACTAAATGAAAACCAAATTTTTTTATTTTGAGTTTTTTAAATGGTTTATTAAATTAGTTTTTAAACTCAATATTAAATCTTTTCTATTTTAAAATTTCTCTTCAGGCATGTTTTCACTCTCCTGTAGGTCCTATTCACCAGATCATAAATGGCATAAATATGAATACATGTATGTGCATGTATGTATATATTCAATGTTTGTTATCTTTTTAGATATAAGTTAATTTTACATGTTACTTGTATACATACATAATACATATTTATATAGTGGAGGGGAGAGAGAGAGAGAGAGAGAGAGAGAGAGGAGACCCTCACAGGACAATTACAGAGGCTACAAGTATGAACTGCAGAACACAGTGCCTGATGTTCTCAGATAAAATGTAAGTGAAGTCCATTGTCACACTGGAATTGCTATACAATCATATTTTGTTTTTGCAAAAAAAAATCATTAAAAATAATGCATATTCTGTACATAACATGTCCACTTTTTGTTCACTGTTTGAGGCTTTTTTAAGGACTTTGTTTATCCCATTTTATGTCATTCAACAACAGGTGTCCAGTCTCTACTACATTGGACGATCCCCTCCATATCCTAAGCCTAAAAAACTCATGACAAAAAAAGAAACCCTAACATCCGTTATCATGTCTACCCTACACGCACACTCAAGCTCACACGCTCATACACATTCACACAGACCCACGCACACTTTTTCAGCTTATTTCTGCCTTGTGTTTGGCCACCCTGCTTCTTTCAGTCGCCTGTGGTCCTGAGCGGTTTGGACGCTTGCTCCCTTGGCCCCCCCTGCGAGGTCCCCGGATCCCCAGCCCGCGGGCCATGCTCCCCCCGCTCAGGGCAGTGTGGGGAGGCACCCACGGCGGGGCGCTCGGCGGGGCAGCGCCGCCCGCCAGCCCCAGGGCTGCCCCCGCAGCCGGCTGCGCGGAGCCCGCTCTCGGGCTCCCCCAGGAACAGCAGGGAAGACTCTCGCCCTGGACTGGGGCCCGGCCGCCCTGTGTTCCTCCTTTTCCTCCGAGGGTGCTGGGCAAACCCCACAGAGAATAAATCTGAGATAAAAGCGAGACGACTAGAAAACTTAAACCGTGCTCCCTCGGCACTCGTGGATGCGCCTGTGTGAATCTGGCGCACTGACTCCATGAACGACTTCGCCGAGGGTAAGCCCCCCAGAAGCCCTGGCTATAGGGTCCCCACGGCCGCAGCTGCGTGAGGCTGGGGGTTTCCACCTTGAGGCACCTCGGCGAACATAGTATTTTTACTTCAGTTTGTAGCTCCTGGGTTTCAATACGAGTAAACACTAAGACTCAAAGCAAATCTCAGCGCACTGAGAGTTCACAGTGGCTCCATCGGAAACCAGAAATCGCCCACAACGTGTGCCGAGAAACATTGGAGAAACATTGAGGTTCATGGAGAAACACCCAGACCTCTGTGAGCCATTTAATGAAACGGAGCTGCATACTGAGTGGTCTTTTTTAAAGAGAAAGTGGTGAGATTTGCCTAGTTTGAGATTTCACTACCATGGTTGCGCACAGATGGAACTTGACTTTGGATTTTATTAAGGGGATGTGCTTACTCTTCACCAATTTTGATCATATCCGCCTTAGAATCAAATTTCATGGAATAACGAGTCATCATACCAAAAATCTTGGGAGGAAAGTCAGTACAGTTATTAAGAAGAAAAAGTCATCTATTGGCCTTTGCAGCAAGTAAATTCCCTGGTGAACTCATGCGCAAAAGTTGAAAAAGGGTCTAATAGCCTCGGTTTGTACTTCTGCACATAAAGTATCAGACATCACAAGCAGAAATCAAGTCCTAGGTGTCCTTGCACTTCAAGTTCCTATTTAACTTAGAGGCGTAAAGAAATAAGATGGAAGGCCAGTTGTGAGCCTATCATTGGAAACCGACTCATAGCATTATAAACTTAAATTTGAAGACTAACAGAGGAAGTGTGACTGCTTACATATATCTCCCTGGGCTTTGTGTTGTCCCACGAAACAGCAAAATTTGTTGCTGTGCTGATGCTGGTTTCTGATGTCCCTATATGAAGTCTGGGCATTTAGCACAAGAGTCTTGCAAAAGTCTGTGATTATCCAAGGACTTTATAAAAGCAGATGTTATGAGTTTTCTTTTGTCCTACGTGTCTGAACATTTTAAGTCCTTCTGACTCCCTCAGCTAGGAGAGAATTAGTGCAGCAGGTTACTACTATAGCCAATCAGTTCAGCTCTATTAATAGGGCAATTATTAAAACATAAAACGAATATTTATGTGACTCAAAATTTGAAATATTTTTACAAGAAAAATTATTTTACCCAACATAAAAAGCCCATTTATTCTTGAAAGTTGGAATACATGATTCGGTTTCAAATATAGCAGCAAGGCATTAAATAAAGAATATGGTATCACTAAATTAAAAATGATTGCTACTGCTGAAGCACTCTGGAAAGTTGTGACTGGGGCGGTGTGTGGGGGGGAGGGGATGTGAGTATTTTAGTGGATATTTACTGTCAATCTTACCAGGCCCTATATCCACTGGAAGAATTCTAGGAAACTAAACATTTTTGTCTTTGGACATAAACACATTGTGAAAATTTTAAGTGTCGTCTTCGGAGGACAAACAAATTGATTTGGATTTGTGTAAGGATTGTGTTTGCAGCAAGACTAAACAGTGCCTGGCAGGACGAAGGTAATTCATAAGGAAACACTTTAGAATGTAAATACTATGCCCCGTTTTAAAACATGCATAATGTACTCTGCTTGTGATTCCTTGGTAATCACAGTCACTTGCCACTCTGATTCATTCTTCACCTCCCGTTCTCCTAATCACAGCACCATAGAACGAGGGGAACAGAGCCTAACCCCTTCACTCCACAGACGAGAAAATAGTGCTCAAATAAAATTTAAAATACAATGGGGCAATCCAGTGGGACGATTCTCGAAGCAGTTAAGAATAATATGCCTAACATGGAGATCTCAATTTCTGTTGTTCTCCTTTGTGGGCAAAGTAACTGTTGTGCTGGAGAAAAATCAGAAATCACAAAGGCAAGGGAATGAATAAGGAAATGTGAATCTAAGGCATATGCAAATTATAGTTTTGTTGTGCATTACTTCGGATTGCCCCAATCTTAAAGAGCAGCCATTTTGGGGTCTGGAAACTGAAACTCTACCCTCAGTTCT
>PVJD01010344.1:0-54487 GCA_004026545.1 Mormoops blainvillei
GTTTTTTTCCTCCACAGACTACAGCAAAATACTCTGTTTCTGGGGTGATAGATGAAGAGATTGAGATCTGTTGAGATTAGGTTAATTTCATCCATGGTGAAGACAAGACTAATTTCTAATTTTTCACCTTTTTCTGAAAAAACCCATATCTCACCTCTCTTCTTACCCATATTTACCCACATTGGTGACTCACCTGTCTACTTTTTGCAAAGATAATTTTTCATTTGCTACTGAGCTCATTTTGGTGCCGTTAGTGCTACTATTTATTGACTACCTACCGTGTGCCAGGCACATTGCATGAGCATTAAGTGAGAACTAAACAGAGAGATCTTTGTTATTCTTATGCTGCTTAATTTCTGATGCGGCAGACAGACAATAGGCAAATAACCAAATAAATATATAGTGTAGTGTTCCGTGGTGGTATTAGAAAGAAAAATTATGCAGATAAGCAAAGCATGCCTGGGGTGGGGTGGAAACAATGGGTTTTTAGGTGGGGAGGTCAAGAAAAGCCCCTTTGAGAAGGTGATGCTTGGCCAGAGACCTCAGGGAAGTGAGGGAGGAGGCCATGTAGCTGTCTGGGGGAAAAGCATCCCTGTGGCATCTATGAGCTTGATGTCCTAGGACCAGAGAGCCTGTGGACCAGAGGGCAGAGGTAAGAGATACAAGAGAGTGAAGCCATCGGGCTACTGCATTTGCCCAAGTGAGATGGTGGTGGCTTAGTCTGAGGTGACAGCGATAGAGATGGTGAGAAATGCCCACTTTGGGGAACTTTTTAGAAGTAGAGCCCACAGAGCTTGCTTGATTACTTGCATGAAGGATGAAAGGAAAATAGAAGAACCAAGGATGACTCAGCCCTTTGACTGGAATCCTGAGTGAAAGATGTTGCCGTTTCCCAAGATGCTGAAGGTGAGTAGAAGGTGGTTCAGGGTTATGAGGGAGAGGTGGAATCAAGAGTTCCGTTTTGGCCACGGTTAATGGGCATTTAAGTGGATATTGTATAGACGGTGGATGAAGGACTCATTTAAGGAGCTGTGCTGTAAAGGCGGACAGAGAATATCAGGCAGTAACGGGAAGTAGTTGTGGGGCTACCAAATTTTTTTAATAGATTATTTCTTAGAGCAGCTTTCGGTTCCCAGGAATTTGAGTGGTAGGTACAGATGTTTCCCATAGACCCACTGCCCACCCCCAACCTTCTCCAGTGTCAACATCCACCACCAGAGAGGTACATGTTTGTGACAATTCATGCAACTACATTGACACATCCTAATCACCCGGAGTCCATAGTTCACATTAGGGTTCACTGTGGTAGCTTCTATGAGTTAGAGCATCATCATACAGGATAGTGTCACTGAGGTAGGATAGTGGAATAAGGGAAACTGAGACAAAGTAATTAAGTAAGGCCAAACAGTTTGAGCAATTTATAACCAGCTAAAGGATCGCAAGGTTCTACCTCCCCAACCAAAGACACTTAGGAGCAAATGGTTTATACATTTCAGACTGTCCCAGGGCAGATCAGCCTCGGTCTGGTCCCTCTTTAATAATGTCCTTTAAAAATAAAACTAACCAAAAAACAACCCTGATCCCTTTCTACAAATACTTTGATCAATCAACACATTGAAGGACAAACCTGAAAAGTTAATGAATGGTCTGCCAAGACCCTTCCCTGAGACCTCCCCTAGGATTCTGGCCTGTGGCAAAAGAAAGATGCGAAGCCTCAAGACAAAGGCCCCATGGCGCACTTTCTGTAGAGCGCACCCTCGCCTCGCAACTCTGATCTTTTTCTCCTAACCCCTAAGGGGCCCACAAGACTTGCCACCAGTGGGGTAGTGGGCAGTGGCAGCTCGACTCAGGCTTGCTCCCTGATCCTCTCTCCAAGTCCCCCTTTTTCTCTGACTTTCTCTCTCTTGTTGCTTCTTCTACCTTGAGCACTTCCTTTGTTTCGCTGTCCTAGCTTTAATAACATACTCTCAAAGTCACCTAAACTCGTGCTGTAAACCTTGCCAATACTAAGCCAAGAATCTACTCTCTACTGGCCCACCTCTGGCAGACCTGCTCTTGGCCCAGACCCCTTCTGCTACTGTCATTGTTCTGAAAATCCCCTTAGTGCTCCACCTGTTCATCCCTCCTTTCCCCTAACCCTTGGCAATTAGTGAGTTTCTTTTAAAATTACTTTGTTTGGCCCTGGCTGGTGTGGCTCAGTGGATTAAATGCTAGCCTGTGAACCAAAGGATCACCGGTTCAACTATTTTGATTCCCAGCCGGGGCACAGGCCTGGGTTGTGGGCCAGGTCCCCGGTAAGGGGTGCACGAGAGGCAACCGCACGTTGGTGTTTCTCTCCCTTTCTCCCTCTCTTACTCTCTCCCTAAGAATAAATAAATAAAATCTTTAAAAATTTTTTAAAAATTATTTTGTTTGTTTTTTAAAAAGTGAGTTATGGTATAGAGGTATGCTGATGAAAGTACTGAAGAATTTGTTATTATTATTATTGTTATTATTATTACAGACACAAAGCATTTGAATAAGGGAAAGGATGGAGGATTAGGCACATAGATGTAAGAACCAGCCTGAGGTTGTCCTCCTACTGTAACCGGTGGAAGACAGTGAATAATGGGTAAGAGTCGGTCGCCTGGTATATGTGGTGGTGGGTGGTGAGATGAATCTCTTCCCATTGCTTAATTTCCTCAGTGAAATGAGAAACAAAGTCATCACCTGAGAGATGGGAGGATGGAAGGTACTCGATGAGAGGTCTCATTCCGTAAGTTCTTTGAGTAACTACTATGTGCCAGTCATGTTTATTGGACCTCGAGAGATGGCAGTGAACAAAATCATGTTCCTATTTTCATGGCATTTACATTCTTGTCGATTTGAGAAGGTGTGAGAGGTGAGAGTCAGCTTTGCTCTCAGTGAACAACTCCAAGGTTTCATTTCCTTACGACAAAAAAACTGTTTCAGACGTGCTGCGTGTCAACTGAGAAGGGGCCCCGGGGTCTGCCAGGAGCGGCGGCTCTTTTCCAGGAGGAGGGTGACTAAAGCTCAGCTTGGGTTTGGTCTTCTTCATTTCAGATGTCAGCTTTCATTTCAAACATTTTTTAAGCATGAACATTTTCTTCTTCTCAAAAAAATACATTAAATGTGGACATCCAATGTTTAATTTAATACAAGGAGAGTTACTGTACTTGAAGTAGGGGGGTGCTCTCTGAGCATGCCACTTTCCCTCAGTTTCCACGAGTTCAGCCAACCCAGAAGCTCTCTGAACCTCATCCGTTTGAGGGTTTTAGGGAGGCTTTATTATGTCAGCATCGTTAATTAATCTTCGACCATTGGTGATTGAACTCAATCTCTAAGGGCAGGAGGTGGGGCTGAGAGTTCCAATCCTCAAATCGCATGGTTTGTTCTCCTGGTTGCCAGTCTCCACCCTAGGTGCTTTCCAAAACTCAGCTCTTTAACACAACAAAAGACACCTCACGCTCATCTCTGAAGAAATTCCAAGGGAGTCAGGTGCTTTGTGCCAGAACCCATGTTGAAGACCAAATATATACACTTATTATAAATTACAATATTACACTCTTTTTATGTCACAACAGGTTCAGAACTCAGAGGGGAGAAGGAGAAAATTAATTAGCACCCTGAAATCTCAACACTGTGTGTGTGTGTGATAGAAAAGTTTTAAGCATTGAATAAGGGGATAGGGTCTGTAGTTTCTTTCAACCCTACAATTAAATGACTCTGTAATGATTATTCAATTCCGTCCCCTTCTCTCACCCCAGACAGCACAGAGGCGTGCAGGAGAGTCACCATATGGCTTTTAACAGGTGGATGGTCCAAGTCAGGCTTGAAGATGTATCAGCTTTTTTTCAACTCCTGTGAGGCTGGGAGTTTCCCCCCCCACCACAGGTTTTTACTGAGAGAGGTTTAGAGGCTTTCTCTTCCCACACTGGAACCCTTGGTTCCGCAGTCTGTCTCGCTCCCCGGCTGTTCCTCCGTTTACCTGAGCGCGTAATGCGGGACCACCCGGTCCTCCAGCTGCCGCTTTGCTACACGTTCTCTCCGCCCTGGCTGCCTGTTGGATTTTCTGGCTGTTCTGGTTGCTTTCGTTGTTTTTACATTTGTTGTTGACCTTCCTTTGGTTGTGTGAGGAGGCAAAGTGCATCTACTAGGCCTCCATCTTGGCTGGAAGGTGTTTCAGATTTTTTTGCTTTACTGGGATGAAGTTCAGAGAGACAGAATGTCTCTCCTCAGAGCAGGGAAAACCAACCACTATGCAGAAGGGAAAAGAAAGGATGGAAACAAATACTATTTTTCAACTGTTCTGTAATAGAGAGACACTATGCTTTTGCTGAAGGAAGAAATCTTACATAAAGAAAGTGAAGGCAAGGAAGGAAGGAGGGATACCTGTGGGAAAACAAAAATTCACTAGCACTTCTTGTTCTGTGTTTTGGAAGATCTCAATTACAAATGTTTGGATAAAGACATCCTCTTCCATGCTTGTGGTCTTTTCAAATCATGGGGGACATGCAGTTGGTGCTGCTCAGTCACAGGGTTGCCATCTTACCTTGTGATGGAGGGAATGGTAAGAAAGAGGTGAAAAAACAGAAGAAAAGGTTTTCCCTTTCCCCAGGGTCAGCTTATCATTGTCCTAACCACATGTATATGTGCGCTCCACACTTTTCATCTTGATTCTCATGCTCCCCGTTAGGAAACAATTCTCTGGTTTAAGAATGCGTGTTTTGGAATATGAGAGTGGACAGTGGGCAATCCTTATTTAGAGTATGAGACTAGGAAAAGGACTTGAAGTGGGATCATAAATAAGCCATTGAAGAGATCAATAATCTGTCACAGAGTTTGTTTTAAATATATAAGAACTGATAGGAGATAACTTCTTGAAATCTTTACCACACAAACCATTTTTATGGAAGATATTAAATAGTATATAAGTGGCCAGTACACAAAACCTTAGAGCTTAGAAATAAATTACCTTCTGAAACAAAAAGTAACAGGGAAATATAAACCCAATATAGAGGTCAAGTAAGGAATTACTGCCATGAATGCCTGAGGACACATGTCCAATGAAGATAATATGTGTGTAAGAAGTGGAGAGAGCTGGAATATGAATGGAATTCTTAAAAGCTTAAATCTGATAATTTTGGGTTTCCTGTTAAGAGAATGTGCTGACAGAAGGAAGATTGACTCTCGAGAGTTTTCTGGTAGCATGTTAATTTTTTAAATTATATTTTATTGTTTATACTATTACAGTTTCCCCAAATTTCCCCCCTTTTCCCCCTTCCACCCAGTCCCCCCAATTCCCTCAGGCAATCCCCACGCCGTTGTCCATGACCATGGGTCATACACATATGGTCTTTGGCTACTTTATTTCCTATGCTGGACTTTACACCCCTATGACTATTCTGCGATTATTGATTTGTTCTTCTTAATCCCTCCACCTTTTTCATCCATTCCCTTGAAGCCTTAAATATTTTGTAAAAGCCTCCTGTGAAACTGTCTGGTCCAGGGCTTTTGTGTGCCAGGAGTTTTTGGATTACTGTTTCAATTTCACCAGCTGTTATTGGTCTGTTTAGGGTTTCTTCTTCTTCTTGATTCAGTTTTGGAAAATAATGTTTTTATAGAAATTTGTGCATTTCACCCAGGTTTTCAAATTTCTTGGCATATGGTTGTTCATAGTAATTTCTTACGATACATTGTATTTCTGTGGCATCAGTTGTAATTTCTTCTTTCTCATTTCTGATTTTATATATTTGGGCCCTCTCCCTTTTTTTCCTGATGAGTCTTCTTAAAAGCTTGTCGATTTTGTTTATCTTTTCAAAGAACCAGCTCCTGGATTTATTGATCCTTTGAATTGTTCTTTTAGTCTCTATGTCATTGAATTCTGTTCTTACCTTGATTTTTTCCTTCCTTCTACTTGCTCTGGGCGTTGTCTGTTGTTCCTCTAGTTCTTGTACATGTAGGCTTAGTTTGTTTATTTGAAATGTTTCTATGTTTTTCAGGTAGGCCTGTATCACTATGAACTTTTGTCTCAGGACTGACTTCACTGTGTCCCACAGGTTTTGGACTGTTGTGCATTCATTTTCATTTGTTTCCAGAAATTTTTTGATTTCTTGCTTGATCTCATTATTAACCCATTCATTGTTTAATAGCATGCTGTTCAGTCTCCATGAGTTTGAATGTTTTTAAGTTTTTTCACCGGGGTTGTTTTCTAGCTTCAAGCCCTTCTGGTCTGGGAAAATGCTTGTTATGATTTCAAATTGTCCTGAATTTGCTGAGGTTTGTTTTGTGTCCTATCATGTGGCTTATCTTTGAAAATATTCCATGTGCATTTGAAAAAAATGTGTATTTTGCTTCTTTGAGATGAAAGGTTCCATATATATCAGTTAATTCCATTTGATCTAATGGGTCATTCAATTCCACAATATCCTTGTTGAAATTTTGTTTGGAAGATCTGTCCATTATTGACAGTGGGATGTTAAAATCCCCTTCTATAATTTTATTGCTGTCTATATCTTTCTTGAAGTCCTCCAAGATTTTCTTTATGTATTTGGGTGTTCCTATGTTGAGTGCATATGTGTTTACAATATTGATGTCTTCTTGATGGATTCTTCCTTTGAGTATTATGAAGTGTCCTTCTGTGTCTCTTTTTATGGGCTTTGTTTTGAAGTCTATTTTGTCTGCTATAAGTATTGCTACCCCAGCTTTTCTTTCCTGTCCATTTGATTGGAATATTTTTTTCCAACCCTTTACTTTCAACCTGTGTAGGTCTTTTGTTCTGAGGTGAGTCTCTTGTAGGCAGCATATGTATGGGTCCTGTTTTCTTATCCGTCCAGCTACCCTAAGTCTTTTGATTGGAGCATTTAGTCCATTTACATTTAAGGTTATTATTGATAGGTACTTACTCATTTTCCCCCTTCATACCTGTATTTCTCTCTCTCTCACTCTTTTTCTTCATCTTTTTAAAGCAGTCTTTTTAGCATATCTTGTAATGCTGGTTTGGTGGAAGTGTATTCTTTTAGCCTCCTTTTATCTGGGTAACTCCTTATTTCACCTTCTATTTTAATTGAGAAACTTGCTGGGTAGAGTAGTCTTGGTTGCAGGCCTTTGCTTTTCATTACTTGGAATATTTCTTGCTATTCCCTCTGGCTTGTAGTGTTTCTGCTGAAAAGTCAGCTGCTAGCCTTATCGGGACTCCCTTGTATGTTACTTCCTGTTTCGCCTTTGTTGCTTTTAAGATTCTCTCTTTGTCTTTGAATTTTGCCATTTTAATTACGATATGTCTTGCAGTGGGCCTCTTTGGGTTCTCCTTGGTTGGGACCCTCTGTGCTTCCTCACCTTCTGTGACATTTTCTCCCATTAAATTAGGGAAGTTTTCCATCATTACTTTTTCAAACAGGTTTTCTATCCCTTGTTCCTCTTCTTCTCCTTCTGGTATCCCTAGAATATGGATATTATTACGTTTCACGTTATCCTGCATTTCCCTTAACCTCTCTTCGTTCTTTTTGAGTCTTTTTTCCTTTCACTTTCTGGGAGCTTTTTTCTACCTTGTACTCCAGTTCACTGATTCGATCCTCTGCTTCATTTAGTCTGCTTTTGATTCCTTCTCCTGTGTTCAATTCAGAAATCATTTTCTTCATTTCCTCTTGGCTCTTGTTCATAGTTTCTATGTCCTTTTTCATGCTGATATAGTTTGCAGTAAGTTCCTCATAGTTTCCCTGTAGTTTTTTGTATTCTCTGAGTGAGTGCAGTGAGCTTCCTTATAACCATTGTTTTGAACTCAGTATCTGATAGTTTACTTGCCTCTATTTCATTTAGTAGTCTTTCTGAGGAGTCCTCCTTTCCTTTCGATTGGGGTTTGTTTCTTTATCTTCCAATTATTTGTGAGACTCTTCTTGTTGCTTCTGCTTCTTAAATTGATCTGCTTTGACTCCCTGACTTTGTGGTGTGAACTTCTATGGCAGGAGACCTGTGAGATTCGGTGGTGATGTCTCCAAGATCTCCTGAACTTGGTGCTCTTGGGATGCCTTTTATGACATTCATGTTGGGTCTCTGGAAGATATTGGGTTTTGATTGTTGTTTGGTCATTCTTTGGTGGGTCCCTTCCTGCAGCTGGTTGACTGAGGGTCACTCTGCCCACCACATCATGTATGTTGTTGTTCAGGTGCTGCCGGAACAAAACCACAAAGCCCGGGAAACAAACCCACATCCACAAAAATAACTCCCCACCAATACCATTATCAACATCAAATGAACCAGTGTTAGTAAGGCTGTAAAGAGATTAAGACTATTATAAGAAAGGAGAGAAATAAACTATAGTATAAAATCTATTGACTTAATATGCACATACTTGATGGACAAGAAATGAACGTTCAAAAGTTATGCAGTAAAGAAAATATTGCATATCATGGAGAAGACCACAGTGGATTTTGTCTCAGTAGCCTCCAGTATTTACTGCTGTTTTTCCTTTCTGGATCCACCTCTGGTGATGTCAGATGTTGACCCCCATCTGAACTTAGGCAGCCATTTCAACACTTCCAGGGATCTGCTGTCTGTTGTTAACCTAGTCACTCTGCACTCAGCAGTCAGGCTTAAGCACCATAGGGAGGGGCAGAGTCCCTCCTGGGGTCGAGGGTGTTGTTTCCCCTTGGGCTGCTGCTTCTTGGAGGGGAGTGGTCTGTGTGAGTTAGATGGCTGCTGCTTTATGGGGGATGACTCAGCACCAGGATCCCAGAAGCTACTCTCTAAGTTCTCTTCCCAAAGCCTACAACACCAGTCTCTCCTCAGCCATCTCTAGCCCACTCTACCCCACCTTTGCCAGAGCTCAGGGTAAGTGGCTGCAAATGCAAATTTGTGCATTGGCCATTTAAATGGCTCTTTGCATCTCTAGTTGTCCCTCCCTGGCAGAGAGCACCCCTGTTGCTTTTCACAGTTGGTTGTTATCTGTGTACTTTTTGGCTCTGTGCTCTAGGCTGGGGATCCCTGCTTAGGGTTTAGATCCCGCTCTTCTCAGAGGTATGCAACTGGCCACTTAAATATCCATCCGGCACTGCTGCCTGTGGGTGCCCAGCCAGCCTTTTCCAGTCTCCACCGAACTCCTTGCCAGTCAGGTTGTACTGAAGCTGATTCTTCTGTCTGTCCGAGGTTAAATGGCTTCTTTGTCACTACTATTCAGTTGTTTGTTCTGGGTGATTTCTCCCCAATTTAGTTGTAATTCCAAATTTGTCCTGGGAGGAGACCAATGTGACTTTCATTCACTCCTCCACCATCTTGCCAAACCCCAGGTCATATGATATTTATTCTTTGTTTCGTTAATATGATGTATTACATTGGTCAATTTGCTTATGTTGAACCATCCTTATGCCTCTGCAATGAAGCCCATTTGATCGTGATGTATTATTTTTAAAGCGTATTGTTGTATTTGATTTGCTAGTATTTTGTTTAGGATATTTTTTCATCTGTATTCATCAGAGATATTGGTCTGCCGTCTTCTTTCTTTTGTTTTTTTATCCTTGCCAGGATTTGGTATCAGGGTTATGTTGGCCTCATAAAATGTGTTAGGAAGTACTGCTCTTTTTTTTCATTTTTTTGGAAGAGTTTGAAAAGAATAGATACCGAATCTTTTTTGAATGTTTGGTAGCATTAACAAGTGAAACCATCTTGTCCTGGACTTTTATTTTTGTGGAGGTTTTGGATGGCTGTTTCAATTTCCTCACTGTTGATTGGTCTGTTTAGATTTTCCAGTCTTTCATGATTCAGTCTAGGGAGGTTATACATACCTAGGAACTTTTCCATTTCTTCTAGGTTATTGAATTTGGCAGCATATAGTCTTCCTCAGTATTCTACTATGATTTTTTTGTATATATGTGATGTGTGGGGTAACGTCTCCTCTTTTATTTCTTATTTTGTTTAGGTGAGTCCTTTCTTTTTTCCTTAGTGAGGCTAGCCATGGGTTTGTCAATTGTATTAATCTTTTTAAAGAACTAGTTCTTTGTTGTATTAATTTTTTATATAGTGTTTTTATACTCTATGCAATCCTGCTCTAATTTCTATTAACTTTGGGTTGCTTTGATTCTTCTTTCTGTAGTTGTTTAAGATGTAATGTTAGGTTGTTTACTGGGGATTTCTCTTGTTCATTGAGATAGACCTGTAACGATATGAATTTCCTTCTTATTACTGCTTTTGTTTCATCCCAGAGGGCTTGATATATCATATTGTCATTCTCATTTATCTCTATATATCTTTTGGTCCCACCTTTCATTTCTTCCTTGACCCAGTCATTTTAAAAAAGGTTTTTAAGTTTTAAATTCTCATTCAAGGACATATTCGCTGATTTTTAGAAAGTGGAGTCGTTTGGGTGAGGGAGAGGGGGAGGGAGAGAGAGAGAGACATCAACGTGAGAGAGAAACACTGATCAGTTGACTCTCATATGTGCCTTGACTGGGCACTGAACCCACAATTTAGGTGTGTGCCTCCACTGAGAATTGAACCTGCAACCTTTCAATGTATGGGATGATGCTCCATCCAACTGAGCCACACTTACCAGAGAAGACCTGGTCATTCTTTAGTAGTGTGTTGTTTAATCTCCACACATTTATGGGTTTCTTTACTTTGTTTTTGCAATTGATTTCTTATTTTGAAGGATTGTGTTCAGGGAATATGCTTGATATGATTTCAGTCTTCTTAAATTTGCTGAGTCTAGTTTTGACTCCATATCATCTATCCTTGAGAATTTTCAATGTGCACTGATGTTCTGGGGTGAAAGGCTCTGTAAATGTCAGTTATGTCCATTTGGTCTAATGTGTCATTTAAGGCCAATATTTCTTTATTTTTGTTTGGATGATCTGTCTACATCTGTCAATGGAGTATTTAAGTCCCCTACTATGATTGCCAGTTTTTCCCTTTAGTTCTGTTAGTACTTGCTTTATATATTTCAGTGCTCCCTAATTCAGTGCATATACCCTGAGAAGTGTTATGTCTTCTTGATGTACTGTCCCATTTATCACTATAAAATGTACATTCTTATCTCATGTTACCTTTGCTATGTTGAAATCTATTTGTCCAATATTCATATGGCTATACCTGCTCTTCTGTGGATGCTATTTGCTTAGAGAATCATTTTCTACCCTTTCACTTTGAGTCTATCTTTGTCTTTGCAGTTTAGATGTGTCTTCTGAAGGCAGCATATACTTGGGTTTTGCTTTTTGATCCAGTCTGCTACTCTGTGCCTTTTTATTGGTGAATTCAGTCCATTTTCATTTAGGGTAATTAATGCTGTACGAAGATTTCCTATAGCCATTTTATCTTTAGTTTTCTGGTAGCTCTGTGCTTCCATTGCTTCTTTTCCTTTGTGTTTCTGTCTGTTGTTTTTGTTTGGTGATATCCCATACCTTTTCCCTCTGTTTTTTTATTTAATTTAATTTTTATTTTTATTTTATCCTCACCTGAGGACATGCTCATTAATTTACAGAGAGGGGAAAGGAGGGGGAGCTAGAGACAGAGAAACATTGATGCAAGAGAGACATATTGATCAGTTGCCTCTTTTATGCACCCCAACAGGGGATCAAACTCCCATTCTAGGCATATGCACTGACAGAATAGAGCCCGAGACCTTTCAGTTTATGGGATGACACTTCAACCAAATGAGCCACACTGTCCGGGGCTGTTTCCACTTTTGTAAAGTTATGTGCCTCAGTTTTGGTTTTTTGTTTATGGTTACCATTAGGTTTATGAAAAAGAATGTTTAAGATATACAGTAGTCCTCTTTTTTTTTTTAAAAACACATCTAATCTCTATCTACCTTTGCAAATTCAAACCTTTACACCTCAACTTTTATGTTTTGGTTGTCATGCATTATCCCTGTTTACACTGCAAGTTTGTTGGTAATCTTGTAGTTTTGTGACCTTTTGTTCTTTGTTTCAGGTAGAATAATCTGCCTTGAGTAATTGCTGCAGTGGAAGTCTGCTGGTGATAAATTCCCTCAGCTTCTGTATATCTGGAAAAGTTTTTAGTTTTCCTTCACATCTAAATGATAGCTTTGCTGGATATATTATTTTTGGCTGGTAATTTCTCTCTTCAAATAGTTTGAATATTTGGTTGCACTTTCTGCTAGCCTGTAGAGTTTTTGCTGAGAAGTCCAGTGATAAACCTAATGGGCTTTCCTTTATAGGTTACTTTCTTCTTTTCCCTGGCTGCCAGGAGAATTCTTTCTTTGTCATTAGTTTTGTTTGTTTTTAAAGGTTTTATTTAGATTTTATTTATTTTTAGAAAGAGGGGAAGGGAGGGATAAAGAGGAAGAGAAACTTTGATATGTGAGAGAAACATCAATGTGTGGTTGCCTCTCACACACCCTCAAGTGGGGACCTGGCCTGCAACCCAGGACTGTGCCCTGACCAGGAATCAAACTGGCGACCGTTTGGTTTTCAGGTCAATGCTCAAGCCACTGATCCACACAAGCCAGGGCTCTTGGTCATTAGTTTTTGGCAGTTTTAGTACAAGTTCCTTGCAGAAGGCCTTTTTGGATTGAGGTAATTAGCTATTGTTTGCTTTATGAATTTGAGGATCTAGCTCTTTCCCTAGGTTTGGGAAGCTCTTGTGAACTATTTATTTTTCCATAGGCTCCTCATTCCCTTCTCCCTCTCTTCTGCTGGGTATGCCTGTTATACCTATATTATTCTTTCTGATGGAGTCAGTTCTTGTAGAGTTTTTCTTTCTTTCTTTCTTTCTTTCTTTCTTTCTTTCTTTCTTTCTTTCTTTCTTTCTTTCTTTCTTTCTTTTTTTCTTTCTTCTTTCATATTCAAGTATCTCTTACTCCCTCTGCATCTTTTATTGATTTCTAGCTTCCATATTGCTAATTCTATCCTCTATCTGGCCAACTCTGTTTCCTATGCTTGCTAGTTCATTTCTTGATGTGTTTTGCTGAGTTCTTCATCTCCAGGATTTCTGTTTGGTTCTTTTTTAAAGTTCTGGGTCTTTGGTAAAGTACTCATTTTCTTTACTGATTTGTTTTCTGAGCTCATTAAATTGCCTATATGTTTTTTCTTGCACTGAGGTTTTTCAGCACTGCAATCTTGTTCCTTCTGTCATTTAAATCACACATTTCCATGCTTTTGAGTTAGCTTTGTTGAGATTTGTCATTTTCTTCCTAGCTGTCTTGTTGCCTTGGTTTTCATGGTATGTGATGGATTTCTTCTCTGTCTAGGCATTTACAAGATCTGTCTGGAAAAATTGCATCCATTGCTTATGTAACAAGAATGGTTTGTGTGACATCAATTTAACCTGGCAGCCAAAGAGACTGGACTGGAATGCGCATGTGTGAACAATGTCGACTTCACTGTACTAGTCTGTGGGGATGGTAAGGCATGTGTACTCTTTGGCTGTAAATCAGAAATGACTGAGGGAGTAGAGTAACAAATCTATATGAAATTTTGTGTTAAGCTTGAACATTGCTCTGTGCAAACTATTCAGATGATTCAGAAGACATTCAGGGACGATGCAGTGAGTGCAGTGCAAATAAAAGTGTGACACAAATGCTTCAAAGATGGTTGAGAATCTGTTAAAAGTGATTCACATTCTGAAAGGCCTGGAACAAGCAGAACACTGGAGAATGATGAATATGTATGGGCTGCAATTAACAAAGAACTGTGTGAGGTCCCAAGGTGCCTACTTTGAAGGGCACCGAGGTGTCATTGTCTTAGGTACAATGTTTGTTGTATCTTGTATCTTCAGTAAATGTCTCTTTCATACTACATGGCACTTTTCTAGTAGATAGGTAAGAAGTCTTTCAATTATTTTCCAGTAGGTGGCGATGCATTACCAGTTTTTTAATTGCTCTTGCAGTTCTCTGGCTTTTCAGAACTCTGTGGGGTGGTGAAAAATGGCCTGTGTTCCCTGGGAAGGTGTGTGCCTGCCCTATAATTTTGTTGCCCTGGTTGCAGGGGCACAGCGCCACAGGGGAATGCTGTGGGAAACGGTGCTCCAAATCTGGGAAATCCCAGTGCTGTCCTCTGCAGCCAGATGCTGCCATTATTGTAGCTGCAGTGTATATGGGTGTGGTGGGCTGGGAAAACCTGGCCATTTAGTTTGTTGCTTTGCCCTCCTTGTGATGGTGACCTCAGACCTCTGTGGATTCCCACCTGCAATCTGACCCTGGGGTTAGACACAGAGTGCACCCTTCGCTCAGTGGGAAAGAAAAATGATTCTAAAGCACCAGTTCTTGTGTTTGTAGATAAAGTGCTCTGCAACTGAACACAAAGGGTGAAGGGAGGTGAGCTCTGGGAGGTTAAAGGGCGGCCAGGCTTCATGGCTTTGTTTCTCTGTCAGGAAAGCCGACTGCCAGACAACAGTGGCCACACCTCTGTGATGTGTTCCTGCCCAGGTCACTGGGCTAAGCTGCAGCTTGTTCTGCCCACTCCTACAGGAATGCGCACTGATTTTCTACGCTGCTCCCAGCTGAAGCGAGTGCCAGCCATAGTCTGATCACTTCCCTCTGGAGGTTTAGACCCGCAGTGAGCTCCCAGCCGTGGGGCTGCGTGTGTGGCTCCTTTGAGCTTTTCTGCCTCCTCATCTCCCCAGTTTGCTCCCATTAACCCACCTTTAGATGTTTCAATGCGTGGAACTTTTAGGTGTGTCTGTACGTTGAGGAGGGGATCCTTTGTTGCATTATATTTATTCAAATTATTTTGAAACTTCAAGGGGAGAGAGCAAGGGGGTGCCTCTCTCAATGTGAGTCTTTTGAAATACTTTTCCAGAACCTCTTTTAATTGCATGTCTGATGTATAGTTCTTAAAATGAACTAATGCAGATACATCTTGGAAGAAATAATTGTACATTTTGCATTCAATCATCTGAAATAGTTGTTTCTAAAGTGACCATTAGGAATTGAATCTTAAAAATATAGGTCATCAATTGAATTTATAATACTTGCCATGACACTGATTTAATCTATGGTTTAAATTCACTTAACTGATTAATTCGTATATTATATTTTATATATGCATATTATACCATTTTGTCTTTATGTACTCGAGTTGCATAAGTATAACTCAGGTGATATAAAGCATAAATTATTTTGGATTTGTATGACCTGTGTTTAAAGTTTATGAGATGTTTTTAGTTCTTAAAAAATGACTTAGGGTGATGGTATGAAATAATATTGCAACATATAGTATAATCAACCAACAGAATATTACAGCTGAAAGAAATCTTAGAAATCTTCATGTCTATTCCCATTTTATGGGGAAATATGGTTCTTACATGGACAAAGATGCACCTCAGAACACAGAAAGTATTGTGATTTACTTTTGAAAATCTGATAGTATTACTTACAATACAGTATTTTACCTCCTGTTTTCTCCTTTATTTCTCTTCTTCTTTCTTCTGATATAGAAGACTGCATTCTAGTCTGAATAGCAGGGTTCTGACACTGAGGCATTGTTTGAAAAGCTTCCTGCTTTTATTGTTTCGAGAGAATATAAATTAGTTAATTTAATCCCAATTTCTTTGAAAATGTCAAATTCATACATTTAGAATTTTTTATTGTAATATTTCTTTTACTTTTTATGTTTTAGTCACAATCATGGTCACTTGGAATACACCCATGGGAAAGAATATTCTTACAGACACATATACACAAATACTATAGTCACAATGGACAAGAAATGCCATGTATGAATGTAGAAAAAATAGTACTAAAAGATACTATATACTGAAGTAGTAGAATGTATTTTTTTCCTGAATTTTTGGGTTTTTTTTTCCATCAGAATTTTATATGACCTAGGAAAACAGAGACGCTTAGAGATTTTTTTCCCTTAGAGTTTGTTTTTCAAAACTATTCTAATCATATTTATAGTCATTGAGGTAATATATTTATTTTATTATTTTGCAAAATATCATTACATTTTATCAGCTTTTAATACTGATAAGCTTCAAAGTCCTACAGAAAGCTATAAAAAACAATGTCATAAGAAGAGTTTTTGACTCAGTTTTTTAAAACATAGCATAAATTTGATCTAGAGAGAGCAACATCTCAAAGTAGTGTATTTACATTTACTGTAGAATATTAGTAAAGAGTAGGCAAAAAATAATTTGTAAAGAAAGTATCAAAGTTGGTGATGAAATAATTGTGATAAATGGTTTGAAAAGTTTTCATTAATTAGTTTTCATTGGTACAAGGTAGTAAAGAAACTTGATATACTTTATTATAGGTAGGACCCAAGGGTATGGTTGAGAATTGGAAGGAGGAAAATTATGGAATATTCATATGTTTTCCCTAAAAATTTTGAAAACATCTGCCACGTCACTGCTTGCCATTTAATTGAAGTGAAGTATCTTGACCTACCCAGTTTTTAATGAAACCGAGTGCTACAGGTTTGTGTTAATGCAAATACCTAGATGATGCACCCCCCACTCCCCACTCACATTAGTGTGGATAATTGAGAGCTGAGGGTCATGCGCCTTCCTGGTGGCTCTCACTGTGAGGAGGACAAGCTCTCACAGGCCCACACCCATGTGCCCAAGCACTGCTCAGAAGTGGTGGTGCCGTTGTGGTGACCTATGACCCACAACCCAAGGTCCCGAGCAAGAGCACCCACCACCCACACTCACCACAGACACGTGAGCCCCGAATGAGCTGCTGAGTGTCTCCAAAGCTCAGAAAACCAGTGCTTTTAAAGTGCAGTATGTGCAACATTTCAGAGGGCAGAAAATGAAGAAGACAGAGAAACTGCATGGGAAAGGGCACAGGTAACAAAAATTCCGCTTGACCCAGCACCGACTCTATTTCACTCCTCATGAAGCCTGGGCCTGACACGAGCAAACGAGAAAGTGGGTCACCTGCAAGCACAGGACGTCAGTGTGCCCCGCGGTGGGTTTCCTCTTACACAGGAATTGCAGTGAATCCCCAGAGCAAGAGCTGTTTCCCTCCCTAGTGAATCTAGTCTATTATAAAAAAATCCATTCCAGCATCTTGAAATGGCTGGCCCTGTTTTGTTCCCTAAGATTACCTGCTATGATTCTCCCTTAGCGGCTTAATCGCGGCCATCCCCAAGCTGACCACATAAATTATGTGGCTGTACCCCCGAATGGCCACAATGAGTGCCTCTGGTGGGCTGGCACCTCCTGGTGCACACATAGATATAGAGAAAAGGAGAAAGAAATCCCATGAACCTGTTATCCAGGTTCAACAGCTGTCAGCATTTGGCATATCTGGTCTCACCCCAAACACACTCACCTGCGTACACAGACTGGAGAATTTTAAAATGGATCCCAGGCATGCGGTGCATCCTTTCATGCACACATACTTTGGCTGTGACGGTCGCTCCAGGCAGCCAATGGCCCTCCCTGCAATGCCTGGATCCCATGGTCTCCTCACGACCTCTGATTTCCTGAGGGAGAGGTTCTGTGACTGGTCATAGGAGGTTGTAAAATGTGATGAGACATTGATGTTACCCCTTCCAGAGATATTTCATTTTAACGTGGCATCCGAAAATCTTTGCTAAAGCAAACAAGTGCAGGGGTGTTAGGGTTCTAAGGAGTGGAAGTGAGTGCTGACAGGCCAGCCCTGGTCGGCTGACTCCTGCAGCCCACAGGCCCACCTTGTCTCTAGTCCTATCCTACTTAGAACACAGGCATTTGAGCCCCACCCTGAAGGCCATGCTGTTTTCCTGTCAGACTCGGATGCCCGTGGCAGAGCCTGTGTCCAGAAGAAGTTCTGGCTCAGCCTAATTTCACTGGCTGACAGATATGCTCTGCTGACAATGGGCCTTCACAGACCAGCTCAGCCACCTCAAGAAGATGATGGCATCAGGCATTTCCATCTGCTGTGACCACTCAAGGCCTGTCCTGGCACAGACGTGTGGACACTCCTCTCCCTCCTCCCCATGCCAAACAGCCTGGGAACACTGACTTTTTCTGTTGTGATATCTTCAAGGGAAAATGAGCTTCTCTAATCTCAATAATTAGCACAGAGAATAAATAAATGTACACGGAACTAAAGTGTTCAGTCAGGCACATTAAGCAACATTCAGGATTCAGAAAATTTGGTTCTCAGAAGGCCCATTTTTTTAAATCCTCAACTGAGGATATATATTTTAGAGACGGAAAAGGAGAGGCGAGGAGAGGAGAGGGGCGGGGAGGGGAAGGAAGGGGAGAGGGAGGGGAGGGGAGGGGAGAAGTGAGATGAAGGAGAACCATCAATTGGCTGCCTCCTTTACCTGCCCGACCTGGGGACGGAACCTGCAACCTAGGTATGTGTCCTAACCGATAATTGAACCCTCAGCCTTTTTGGCTTACAGAATGATGCGTCGACCAACAAGCCACCTAGTCAGGAATGACCCATTATTTTAAGACAGATAATAGGTAGTCCAGTGGGAACAGAACTGGTAGATAAAAGAAATATTCACACACGTCATCACATACATTCATGTGCATATGCTATCCCACTCTTGACTGTACCCAAGCCCACGGTTCTTTAATTTAAAATTAAGAGAAGTTCTCTAAGACAGCAAATGTTATGTTCTGAAGGCTTAGAGCCTAAATGACAGAGGGGACCACTCCACAGCTGTCCACTACGTCTCCTTGGACAACATCAGACCATCTGTCTTTGGCAGCCACCAGTGTCAGCCCTGTAGGACCTCCTTTCTTTGTCTTTCTTCCTATAGATACTGTAGCTCTGGAGTACAGAGAGCAAGTCACTTGCATGTCTGAAGAGACATATGCCGATGTATAGGACAGTACAACATTCATTATACTACACTACACTACCATTATAAGAGCAAGATTAAACACTTATTCTAATTATAAAATAAGATCTGACAAATTGTAGGTGAACCTGGAACCTGATAATGTCCAAACACCTGAATGAAAGCGATGACCACCACTCGCCCAAGTAAAACATCTAGCATTTACCCAGACTTCCAGTGTAATGATGCCGAGGAACAAGAAACACAAACACTTGCTTTATTGACAGGTTACTTGGCTCAGTGTTGTTACAATGCATAGAAGCTCGGCCTCTGATGTGCTGCTCCTACTAAATTGTGCAGCTGAGCTGAGTGTGCGGTTACTGTACCCTTTACTGAGATAACTGCTGAAAACCTGACAGCCTCACAAACAAGAGCAACCTCTCTGTGCCTCTTGATCCACATCCTGCTGAGATGAAAAGCCATTTTCAAAATGGCCATCCGCACATTCTGACCTCATGAGAGAAAGTTTCAGTGCAGTCATTCCTGTTAACAGCCTTTAACAAAACAATGTGTTCTTTACCTTTCTCGTGAGCGGTACTTCTATGGGCACGGGAGCGACCTTGGCCAGTAGGCAGCTGTAGAGGCCATCATGGACGCAGCAGGGTCGTTGCTGGGGAACACCAGAGCCACCTGGATGGACACAGAGGGCTGGATTTACTGTTAACACAGCTTTTAAAATACAGTGAAGCGATGCAACCTGCCACAGATAGCAGTGTTCACGTCCCCAGTAAGAAAGGTTACTGGAACAAAAACTAGATGCCCTACTTAAAGATGCACTTTAGGAAGACATGTTTCACTAGGTGTCATATACGTTTCCTTTAATTCAGGCAAACATATTACCAAGTTCATTTATAATACTGTACCAGAATACAACTTTTCTTGCTTTTGGCATCTTATCTTCCATGTGGACATATTTTAGAAGAAACTATAGTGCACACACGGTTCTGTTTTCCACCAACCTTCACGAAAATGTCCTTGTTGTGCTGGCAATCATGACTGGACACCGTGTGCGTCCTCACTGGGTGCTGGGCTGGCTGCTGGGCCCATGTAGGGCTCAGTTCACATCCCAGTCAGGTTTAGCTCTGGGATCTCCCATAGTTTTCGCCCCTCTAAGCCTGAGTTTTAAGAACACTAGAACCTACATCTTAACTTTGTGGTAAAGGTTCTGAAAGCCAGGTTAATTTAAATTACCACCCAAATAAATAGGTAATGGGTAGTATGGCTTTAAAACATGTTTTCTTATTGTCCTAAGGCTGTCTTAGTGATGAACAATTTTCCATGGGATGGCTTGTAAGTATCCACCCTCAGGTGAACTGCTCTTCATTTCCCTTGACTAGTTATGTGTTAGTGTTTTGACAATCTCCCTAAAACGTGGTTGTATTTTATTGGGCTGCCCAAAAAGTCTGTCTGATGGCTCTAATAGCACTTAGATGTCTTTAACTTCATTTGAAACAATTTTGTTAGATTGTATTGTGGTAGCTGTCATATTGGCGTGCATAAAAAGCTCACCAAAATTTGTGAACTTTTGTATAGCCATTTATTATTGTAGATGGAAGAAATTAAGCAACATTTTTAGCATATGATGCTTTATTATTTCAAGAAAGGTAAAAATACAACTGAAACACAACAAAAGATTCATGCATGTGACTGATCGAACGTGTCAAAAGTGGTTGCAAAGTTTCATCCTGGAGATTCCTCACTAGATGATGCTCCATGGTCAGGTAGACCAGTTGGAGCTGATGGCGATTGAGACATTGAGAACAAGCAACTTTATACCATGTGGGATATAGATGACATACTGAAAGTAGCCAAATCAATAAAGTTACTGGCGAAAATGAAAACTGTGTCTCTTATTTTATGGAAAAAAAACCCGAACAAACTTTTTGTCCAAGCCTATAAATTCTCTTATATTTGGTGCAAAGACTTTGCGATAATAGTTTCTGTTTTATTTTTATTGGTGCATGTAATGTTTTATGTGAAATTACCTGACTTTTCCTTTATCAGCTATTATTTTAAAAATATTTCGTCTGATTTAAATCCACCTGGAGCTCATTCTAGTGTCTTCAGAGTAGCTAAGAGCAGCCCATCCTAGTCTGTGGCTGTAGAAAACCTGCTTAATGATACAAAGTGGTAACAGACAAAGCCGTGTCCCAGGACTCTCCACGATGCTCTCAAAGACTTGGCTTTATCCTAATGCGGGTTCCCTCATGTGCTGCTGTAGCACTGGCTATACTCTTTCTTATAAGTTTGGTGTGTTTTCAAAGCACATAAATCCCATGATTTTGCACATGCAGGTAGATCATCTTTGCACTGGCACACTCCAGAATTTAAACATTTTTTCTAAAAATAATTATCCCAACTAGAAGTTAATAGTTCTGCTACAAACAGCTGAATAAAACACTCTGTTTCAATATTTGAAGAAACTCTGTCACATGAAAGGATTCAGATGCAGCTGTGAACACAGCAAGCTGTATCTTAAATTGGGCTGTGCTGGCAATTTAGTAACAGAGGGTGGCTGGTGTAAATAAAATTAAGATTGGGAGTATTTCCTTTCTATGAAATTCCTGAAGTTTACTAAAATCACCTAAATGAGAGGCCGACAAAACTGAAAGTCCAATAAAAGCCACCTGCACCGTGGGAGAATTTTATTTGAGAAAACCTGTGAAATAATTGTTAAATAAAATCCTTATTTTGTCTCAAGAGCACCCAGACAGATGGCAGGCTACCATCAGTAGAGTTTTCAAGGAGGAATAAAAGGGCTTATTTATATGTCTATGCACATGAACCACCGCCAACTAGTTTTAAAACTCTGAGGTGGCATTAGTCAACTGGTGGACTGAGAGTTGGCAGAATCTGTTTTCACATGTGGACCTGGAGAAACAGCAATATTCAATTAAATGTCTGAAAATCTCCAGGGTGTTACGGAAAAATGAAACGACCAGACACTGAGGGGTTAGGAGCATGATCTTTATTTACGTGCACGGGTCCAGAGGAGACAAACTCCAAATTCTGAGCCCAGAACAATAGCCCCGCATTCCTTTTATGCTGGCTAAGTGGGGGAGGGTATTGGGAGGTGTAGTATGGATTTGGCAGGAAGGGGCTTACAGAGGTGGGAGAGAAACATTTACAGTATTAGTCAGGGCAGATAGCGTCTCAACACCTGCAGCAGGGCAGATAACATTTCATTTCGTCCTTGGTGTCGGCCCTGACTCCCTCTACAAGGGCACCCCTGCCGCATGGCTTCTTTCCCTGATGTAGGCCAAAATGTTTCAGGAAGCTGACCAAACCACAGTAAACAAGTAGAAGATGCTGAAGTTCCATCTGAAACTGATGGTCTCACCCTTTCATAAGGGACCAGTTAAATACTGACCTGTTCTTCCTAACATATACCTATTCTGCAGGTGGGCGTTGTCATCATGAGCGGAGGAGAGAGAGAAAGTAGGTGACGCCTCAGAGCCAGACAGTGTATTAAGTCTATTTCTGAGATTTGAGTCTGGCTGCCATGCCAGCTCTGCTCATGGGGAGATTGTCTTGGTCCAGGATGTAAAGGACCCCTACTAATGCCATATTACGTAACCTTGCAGGGTTTTGTTAAGATAGGCTGAAATGATACACTAATGTAAAATGAAGAAAAGCAGAATATAAAATTGTATTTTATTATAAGCTCTCAAACACATGGTAACAATGATTAGAAAAGTGTCAAATACCTAAATGCTCTTTTAGGGGCAAATATTGTGTGTGTGTGTGTGTGTGTGTGTGTGTGTGTGTGTGTGAAGTTTTTTTGCAGTTCGTTTAAAGGAATGAAAGTCCGTACTTTCCTCATTCTCGTTAGGGTGGCCAGTGAGGTGGGCTTTCAAAGAATTCACGAAGAGAAGAAAGTGCAGAGAGCAAACGGTTACTCACTGTCCAATGGAGGAAGGGACCTAAGTGCGGGAGAGGCAGCACCAGGGGCCAAAGGTCGGGGCTGGGAGTTTTTATTGGATTATAAAATGGTGGTGGGGAGGGTTGCTGCTGTGTGGCTGTTGGGCTGTTAGGAGCGTTGCAACACAGGAGGTTTGGGTTGGTTTTGCGTTAGTTGCACCTTGCACCAAAGTTATGTTGTACCTGCAGCTGTGGGGAGAGGTTAGTCATGTTCTGTTTTTGCTTTTCAGTAATTTTTCAGTCTGGGGACATAAGCTCTTAAGAGTAAAACTTGGCAAATGGCATCATGAAAGCAAATGGCACCAAGTTGTCCTTTCAATTCTCACTAAGTTTTCCTTTAATATCTGATCATTCACGAGTCCTGTTTTTTCGTGACTCCACAGTGATTCCCATGATCTCACAATCCCTTATGGCTTCTCTCGTTTGACTCTCTATGCATTCCTTTGAGATTCATCACACCTAATTACCCACAGAGTAGAGTAGACATCAAGAAATGAAGGGGCAAAAGCCCATCCTAGTGTTTGTTAAGGTTTAATTTAAATTATGTATATATATTAACTTATAAGATATATAATTAAACAATATATATATATTCCAGAGAGGGAGATAAATATGGATATGAGAGAACATGGATTGGTCGCCTACCACGTAGACCCAACCAGAAACCAAACTCACAACCTAGGCATGTGCCCTCACTGGAAATCAAAATGTGCAACGTTTTGGTGCCTGGGATGACACTCTGACCGACTGAGCCACACTGGCTGGGCTACAAAGGTTGAACTATGTTAAGCTGATTCCATCTATTTTCCACACACACCCCTCCTACTGCAGGAGCGCCTGGCTTGTCCTCCGCCGCACACCACATTCTGCCCCTTCCGCCCCGCCGTCACGCGCTCTTTCCTAGAACTGCGCCAAGATCTCACGGCCTTACTCCTTCACCCCGGAACGCTTCTCGTATCCCAGACGCTCCCTAAATGAAAGAGATCAATTTCCCCTTCCCAAACAGTCAGCAGCATCACTCACCATCTGTTTGGGGGAACTGTATCCCTTTCCAATTTATAGAAAAGCTAATTATCAATATATCTTTTGTAAGAAATACTGCAAATTCCCTTGAGGCAGGCTTCACAGGTGATATATCTTGCATCTTTCACAACATCCTGAAACCTACTCGGCGTAGGCACTTCAAAACCTTTCAAACCCCAAGAATATAGTTCCCACGCTGCATTAATAGCGTCACCCGCATGGAAAGTGTGTATAATTTTTATGGTAAGGGCTGAATGTTCATTATTCTGAAAATACTTGTCTTTCATTCAAAAGCAAATTTTAAAGAATACTGTTTATAATGACAGAAGGTTGCTATTGTTTGAATACTATAGTTATGTATGCTTTTTAATATATATTTGTACACATATGCCAGGTACTAGCCATAAATAATATTTTTAATTCAAGTAGCCTTTTATTTTTTGACCACAAAATTCTTATTTAGTAAAGAATCTACATATTTAACAGAAAAAATTTTAAAGCTAGAAGTTAAAGCCACATTGAGGGAGAGTCCTTTGTGTAATGCAATTTAAAGGAGTTCATTTTGTATATTAATAAAATTTTGAGAAAATTATTTTGAAGTGCTTCATTATGGACAGCTTCTGAAAAACATGTGGCTGATTATATTTTCCCATAGAGAACCAGTGTTAAAATATGGGGTTACATTCCTTCACTAGAATTGAGCATTCAAATAAATCACTGGTCTAACCACGAATGTCATAAATGCAAATATAAAATTACTCTAAAAGTCTATACTAGTTTAAAATACTGTTCCCAGTTCTACTAAACAGGCACAAATATATGGCATTGTTAATTACGAAAGGGATTTCATGTGCTATTAAGAGTACACATAGAAAGAAAACAGGGGACCTAAAACTAAAATACCATATTTAACATCAAATAATCCTGTCATCTTAGAATTCAGGGAGTTGCTAGGGAAACAGATGGAACAAGACTTTTTAAAAGTGGTCCAGGTATTTAACCTTTTTCTTTTGGCATGTTTAAAAAATAAAAAAAACAAGCAGAGGCATGTGGCCTTCTTATTAATTCTAAAATTATTTCTTCACAGAGAAAAGTTTCAAAAGACTTCACGTAATATACATCTCCTCTATTTTTCCATCTCAATTTATTGACAGCTAAAATTGTAAGGGCTGCTGCATCAGGAGAAGGTCATTCTACCTAGAGTTTATTGATCTTGCTGTTATTAGAGCATCTTCTCACTCATGACCAAACTATAGAAACAGTGACCTGGTCACTGCAATAAGCTTTAAAAAAAAAACAAAAACAAAAACAAAAAACCTTAAAAGTATTTTGCCTTTAAGCTCTGAGTTGGCCAGAAGGAATGTGGATAAACTGACAAGGGTTGTTTACAGAGCATGTTACCAACCCAACAGGTCCAGGGGGTCCTACTACTCACTACCTACCAGGAAAATCTCCGAAGACGGCGTTCAGTGGAAAAGAGGAACCTTTAATTTAACGATCACATAATTTGAAAGAATGGCAAGTTTCTGCCTAAAATATCTGGGTAAGGAAAGTGAGGAGAAAAAAAAAAGAGTATGGCATCAAAAATAACTATTTAACTACTTGTCATTACAACCACTACACAGGTTCAGAACTGAAAATAACACAAGAACAAATCTGCTGACAGCGCTATTATCACCAAGGTCTTTGAAAATAATGGGGAAGTTTCTGCCCGAAAGCCCGTCTCCTTTAAGATTCCCAAAGAAAAACCACCCTGTCACCCTCTGCTGGCTCACTTCCAGGTTGCTTTTCTTTTCCCACCCAAAAGTATGATAAACGTAGGTGACTTAGCTGGTCTCCTGTCATTGTCTAGATCCAGGCATCTTTTGACGTCTGTGACCCTAGGCCTCCACTGGCAGGCCTGTTAGTGACTGTTGACATGCCCTGCCCCCAGGCGAGGGGAAAGAACCAACTGATCTTTTGCTTCCTGGCACACTCCATTTTAAAATTCTCTCCCTGAATCCCATGTGTACTGAAAGCCAATGGGAAGGTCCATCTTTCCAATCAATAAGGGCCAGTGTTGGCCATATTTACCTTTGCCCCTCTCCCAAACTTCATGTTTAGCAAAGGGGCAAAGCCTCCAGTCCCGCGCGCTCTGTACAAGCTCCCTTCTGTGGCGGTCCCTCTCCTCACAGGGAGGGCAAGTCGCTTCTGACCTTCAATTTTGCTTTGGGGTTTTCTCCTGGCCCGCTGCCTTCTCTCAGCAATTTGGCCTGACCCCTATGTTACAGTTCCTCCCTTTTAATTCTCCTGGACTTTCAATCTTACAGAGATAAAGGGCAAAGGTCTCAGTCTTCTGGTACTACTTCCTGCTGACCATGGATGTAGTATTACCTATTCCCTAGGTCCAGAAATCCCTAAGAGAAAGGGGTTCCAGAAAGGAGTGGAACGGAGTCTACATGTGAGGGAGTAGGATCTTGCAAGGTCCAGGTGAGTTAGTTGTCCCTGGAAAGCAGTGTGCACTATGTCCACAGGATTGCATTGATGGACAGACTGGCAGCCTTGTTGTATTCTGGGGGTGACAAATCTGCAAAGAGGGTCAGAAGACACAATCAAAACCAAACAACGAAATAATCAAGGTAGGGACTGTTACAATTTCTCCCTTCTTAATACTTTTCCTGTTGGAATCATTAAGGCAGAAAAGAAAACCAGTTTCAAAACAAAGGTGATAAGCCACCCCTCACTTCACCAACTGAACCATCTGGTCCAGCCAAAGCACTGAGTCTTAGGAGGTGGTGATACAGGTGGGCTTCTCAAATGGGAAAGACATTTGACTACAAGGGTTTTGGTGGAATGATATCACGCAGTGACAATTTGACAAATCCTTCATGTAAACTAGTTTAACTTCTAATGAAAACTTTGATGACAGTTAGATGCACTAAATTCCAATGTTCACAACTGAGCATTGTGATATCACTTAAAATGCAATTCCTCTCCCTAAAATTACCCTCATTATTATCCAAATTCTGGAGGGATAAGGTAAGGAGAAAATACAAAGGAAAAAGGAAAACCCTTGTCCTTCCAGTATCTGCAAAATGTTTATCTCTATGTTTTAAACCTGAGTTTGTTTTGAAAATATAGACAAAACAGCAGAAAGAAAAACAAGAGGACTAGGAGTAGCTTTAGAACGTTGTCGCACACCAACTAGGCTTGCTAATGGTCACACAGGCCACCTCACCTTAGTCCAGATGGCACAAAACCCAGATGGCAGAGACATTCTCTCACCCCAACTGGTACTACAAATCACCTTTATGAGGTCCAGATGGCACAAAGCCCCAGTGGTAGAGATGTTCTCTTGCCCCAGCTGGACCATAACTGGTACCAGGGGACCTTTCCTAGGTCCAGATGGCAGAGGCATTCTCTCGCCTGCCAGTCTAATGGTGGAGACAGAGGATTCTTAATGTACACAAAATGGCAAGTCCCGTCAAGATCAGAATGTAAGCAAAAAATAACTGTAACCAAGAACTGAAGCTTCTTGTCAAGTTTCAAACTTTCACAACTTTCGTCCTGGTTCCTGCAGCTCAGTGGATTGAGTGCTGGCCTGAGAACAGAAGGGTCACCTGTTCGATTCCCAGTCAGGACACATGCCTGGGTTGCAGGCAGGATCCCCAGTTGGAGGCATGTGAGAGGCAATGTATCTCTTACTCATAGATGTTTCTCTCCCTCTCTTTCTCCCTCCCTTCTCCTCTCTAAATAAATACATAAAATCTTAAAAGAAAACTTTCACAACTTTCTATACTCATTCAGAAATAAACATAACTCTCAACATTCTTGTAATTTTTTAAACTATATTTTATTGATATACTATTACAGTTGTCCCAATTTTTCCCACTTTGTCCCACTCCACCCATTACCCACATACCCTACAGCCACTGCCCACCGCCATTAGTTCATGTCCACAGGTCACATATAGAAGTTCTTTGGCTACTCCTTTTCCTACACTGTTCTTAACATCCCCATCTATTTTGTACCTACCAATTTGTGTTTCTTAATACCTGTACCTTTTGCCCCACTCTCCACCTTCCCCCTTCCAGCTGATAGCCCTCCAAATGATCTCCATATCCATAATTCTGTTCCTGTTCTTGTTTGCTTAGTTTGTTATTTGGATCCAATTATTGATAGTTGTGAACTTATTGCCATTTTTATGTCCATCATTTTGATTGTCTTCTTTTTCTTATATAATTCCCTTTAGCATTTCATATAATAATGGCTTGGTGATGATGAACTCCTTCAGTTTTACTTTGTCTCAGAAGACTTTATCTGCTCTTCAATTCTTAATGATAACTTTGCTGGATACAAAAATCTAGGTGGCATGTTCTTGCTTTTTATCACTTTGATTACTTCTTGCCAGTCCCTTCTAGCCCGCAAGGTTTCTCTTGAGAAATCAGCTGACAGTCCTATGGGAACTCCTGTGTTGGTAACCCTCTGCTTTTCTCTTGCTGCTTTGAAGATTCTTTATCTTTAATCTTTGGCATTTTAATTATGATGTGTCTTGGTGTGGTCTTGTTTGGGTCCATCTTGTTTAGGACTCTCTGTGCTTCTTGGACTTGTATGTCTATTTCCTGCACCAATTTAGGGAAGGTTTCTTTCATTATTTTTTCAAAACAGTTTTTGATTTCTTGCTCTTCCTCTTCTCCTCCTGACACCCCTATGTTTTGGATGTTGGTACATTTAAAGATGTCCCAAAGGTTCCCTAGCCTATCCTCATTTTTTAAATTCTTTTTTCTTCTTGCTGCTCTGATAGAATGTGTTTTTCTTCCTCGTGTTCTAAGTCGTTGATTTGATTCTCACTGCATCCCCTCCCCTGTGGGCTCCCTGTAGATGTTTCTTTATTTCACTTAAATTTCATTTCTGCCTGGGTCTTTTTTATGTTGTTGAAGTACCCAGTGAGTTCCTTGAGCATCCTGATAACCAGTGTTCTGACCTCTGCATCTGATTGGTTGCTTATCTCCATTTCGTTTAGTTCTTTTTCTGGAGTTCTGTTCTGCTCTTTTATCTGGGCCCTGTTTCTTTGTCTCCTTATTTGGCAGCCTCCTTGTGTTTGTTTCTGTGATTAGGTAGAGGTGCTTTGAACCCCTCCCTTAGTAGTGTGGCCGTTTATAGAAGAGCACACCTGTACCTTGTACGGCGTAGAGCCTTAGGTAACTGCCAGGGCAGAGCAATCTGTGTCACTGCTCTGTAGCTCTGTGTGGACGAGGGCTCAGAGAGGGGACAATGGCACTGCCTGGCCTCTGGAGTTTGGCGCAGGAGGAAGCTGTCTCCCAGCACTCACTCTCTTGTCAGTCACGTCACTTTCTCCCTGGATGCCACTGGTGCCCTTCCAGCTGTTGCCCTGGTGTTGAACCCCTGAGGGGGCAGGTATGCATGAGTCCTAAGTTTGTTGCGCACCCTTTAAATGGGGTCTCTTGAGTATCCCACAGTTTTTTCTGTTGTCTCAACCCACACTGGTTTTTACACCCAGTAGTTATGGGGACTTATCTTCCTGGCACTGGAACCCTGGGCTGGGTGGTCTGTTCTGGGACCAGAATCCCTCACTCCCTAGGTATCCCTCCCAACTTCTGCCCACCATATGTGGATGTGGGAGCACCCATTCCACCTCTCCACATCTCTCTGTGCCATTCCATGTCTTCGTGCCCCTCTGCCTCTCCACACCTCTCTACCCCTCTGCACCTGTCTGCGTGTCTCCTCATCTTCACCTCTCCCACCCATCTGTGGCTTAGACCCTTGGTTGTTGGACTTCCATGCAGCTCAGTTTTCTGACAGTTCTGGGTGATATTTGTTCTGTAGTCTCATTGCATTTTTGGCTACAGTTGTGTGTGTTTACCTACACTTCCATTTTGACCAGAAGTCAATATTTGTCTACCTTTTAACAAAGGGAAGGGCCATGCCCTAACTCAGTATCAGGCAGCCACAAGTCCCTGGATTTATAAACACATCAATCAAGTAAAGGAACATTGTCACTTTGCATTGGGTGTCGCTGTCTTCTTCCGGAAGAGTAATTTCAAGCCTCCATTTGGAGTGCGGGTCCAGCTGTACTTTTCAGCATGGCGCACCGCAGCGGTGCTCGAACACCCCTCAGGCGGTGCCCGTTTTATCCGGGTGTGGTGGATCCGAGACTTAAGTCCCACCAGCTTCAGAGAAGAGTGTGCTGTCAACAGACCATCGTGGTGAGGCAGGAAGCAGCATAGGAAGGACTCGGAGACTCCGCTGCTGTTATTGGCCAGCGTCTAGCATCCTGGGTGCCAGGAAACACCTTTTATTACTTAGGTAGAATGAATAGCAAACCAAGGCAGGGAGGAGGAGGGAGACGTGTCTCACTCGCTAACTCAGCAGCCCTGAACCTGGTCCGATAATATCGCCAGGTGTTCCAACACCACAGGAAACTCTTGTGTGAGCAAGGAAGGAGGGAAGATGATGAAATTCTGTGTAGGCTTTGCACTATCCAGGAGATAAGGCATTGAAACTTTGCTCTCATCCCAGGGCCTGAAAGGCGGGAGAGGGTCGCCGGTGCCCAAAAAAGAGCCCCTAAATAACTTTGGGTAACTCCCTCAACTTTTATTAACTGCCTCGTGAAACATATCTGTATTACAACAAGGTGAACAAATGGAGTCTGGAGCAAGATAAGGATTCGGGCTAACAGACTCGCACACATACCTAAGTTTGGGCAGTCACATCCCCCTGGGGAAGCTGCACTGCCGTTTACCTGTCAATCAATAGGTAACATTTTTATTCCCATCCTGCCAACTACATAAGTCCTCGGAACAAAGGACTCCTACTCTGGGCTCTCTTTGCTCTCCGGCCACCTGGGGGCCTCCCCGCTTCCCAGCCTTCAGCTGCCCTGCTTTGCCGACCTCTGCCTTTCACCCCTGCCACCCCAGCTAGCACGTGCTCTTCCGTGGGGACGGATCACTGATCTACTCGGATTGCACGCTACTAGATTTATTGATCTGTACTTCTTTTCCCGTGTCAGTAAGAAGAACCAGGTCTCTCCCATCAACAAAATTGGTGCCGAAACCCAGGACCTGGATTTGGATCCTCCCTTTTGTCTCCAGCCATTTGGAAGGAGCTGAGTACGGTTTCACCTGCAAAGGTGAGAACCTTTGGGATAAAGGAGATGTGGCTTTGGGGGCTGGGGGGCATTCTAACGTGCTGGGCCTACATTTGGAGGTAGAAACAATGAAATCTGATATGAGTATTTGGGTTCTGCCCAGGCTCTGAACACTAAAGACGTACTTCCGCCCTCTGGCTTAAGTTCTCAGGTGTCCCCGCCTGAGTGGGGGCCTTTGTGGAGGTGCCTGGGGTCGATCCATAAGACGTGCAGGGGCCTTATAGGGAACTCCCATCACTGTAAGGTAACTTTGGCTCGTCTGGGGATCTGCAAAACAAGGGCTGGTCACCCAGCACTCCAGGCCCCCCTGGCTGCTTCAGACGGGAGAATCCGAGGCACGTAAGAGGGTTGGGGATGACCAAAGACATCATGGCCTTTGGGAACCCTACGCATAAACAGCACATTTTGACCCACCACTTGGGTTCCTTCACCTTTTCTGCCTCTGAACCCGACCAGGAGCAGTCAGTTTAAATCATTGGCTTGTTGTAAGCTTGCAGCATCTCTCTCTGCATCCCAGGTGGCTTCTAGCAACTCAGTTTGCATCTGGATACCCCTCACAGGAACTGTAGGGAGGGGCAGCGTTACGTCTCCTGGGTCAGTGTCTTGCTTTCTCCCTCTCAAGAAATTGCAGCACCCCCCGGGCACAGGTGGAGCATTTAAACACCAAAAGGGCGCTCGCCGCAACAAAGACACCCATGAGAGCATGAGCTGGGGTGCAGACTGGGACAGAATGCCACGTTTCCTGCCAGCTGCAAGGAGAGGTCCAGGCAACAAGAGACGCACTGTAAAAGCATCCTGGTCCCACCCCAGTGGGTGTCCCCCACTTAGGTTTAGTTCCCCAGGGGAGAAAAGAACTCTACCACGCCCAGGTCTACCTGCTTTACAAAGTAATTGCTGTGTTTGTTTTCCAACTGAGCAGCCATCGAATTCCCTGAGGCCGTGCCCTTGATCACCATTGTCCAGCAGGAGGTGACGCTATTCCTTACCTGCCTAACCCAAGCCTCGCGTTGGACTTCGCCATCAGATTGGGCTTGGCCCCACTATGTCCACGTTAAGGAGGAACAAGGTACAAAGAGGGGAAACCTCTCCTCCTCCTAGGCTGTAGAGCTCAGAGAAATAAAGAGGTAAGCCTTTGAAACACTCTCACTTCTACACCTAGGAGCTACTAGATCCTGTGAACAATAGGGTAATTAACTTGCTGCTCAAAACCAGCAGGGCGCCTGCCTCTCCAACCCCGTGGGGAAAAGTGACACTTTGAAACTCAGGCGTTTTTCAGCTGTGCCTGAGGCCTGAGCCTGTGATCTCAGCCCACTTCCCAGCTCACTCCCTGCCCCCCACCCCACCCCAGGTATTTTTACAGAGATAGTCATGCCTTTCCTCCTTAGGCACCTTCTGTGTTTTAATCCAATAGACCCACGAGACCAGAGTGACCCAGAACCACATAGGTGACAAATATTTCAGCACAGTACGGGCCTCTCCTACTGGATTGAACAGTATTGTATCGGCTGCCAGTCCTCGCACGAAATATACCAAACGATTGGTGCCATCCTCTCTCTGACTCTTCGCGGATGAGGACCCAAACTTATAAACGCCTTGAGATCTGCAGAAAAGGCCCAGTTCAGTCAAAGCTGTCGACTTCACCAGTAGCAAAGGGGGTACAATAGCCCACGGCAAGCGTGGCTCTTGGTCTTTCACCGGCCAGCACATCGTGCTTCGTGTCGTCAGAGACGCCTGGTAGTTTCATGGTGCAGAGGTGGGGGATACCCTGTAAACCACCAGTCAGCTCCTGGGGTCATCAAGGGGGATGCCTTTTGGGAGCCCTGGAGTTCTAGTCTTTGTTCTCTTGTGTCCCCAGAGTCATCTGGTAGCTTTGTGATGGGAAAACAGGGGGTGCCCTACATCCCACTAGTTGGTTCTTAGAGCAAAGATGGGGGATGCCTTTTGAGAGCCCAGGAGCTCTAGTCTTTGTTTTCTTTTCCCAGGTGTGCCATGGACCAAATGGGAAATACACCCTCTGTCCCCCAGGATCCCTGTCAGGATGCGTCCTCAGAAACGGGGGTAAGTATGACCCTGAGCGTCTCAAGAAAAAGAGACTGATTTTCTTGCGTAATACAGCTTGGCTTCAGTATAGGTTGGGAGAAAGGGAGACGTGGCTCGAACAGGGGAGCAGCAATTACAACACCAACTCCATCTATTGTGCGGGGGCTGCGCCAGGGGTCGGAGCTTCTCCACAGGCAAGCTTTTCCTGTGCTATCTCATGCTCCACTCTTTGTTTTGGGTAGAAGGAAATATTTACCTTGGGGTTCACTGATGACACTCTAGATGGCCCCCTTTTAAGGTCCCCACCTGTCTCTCGGGGAATCTAGCAGGCCTCAGAGCCCCGAGGCCTCAACCCCTGAGCCAATGACTACAACTTCTCCTCCACCCCACTCTCCCACATACCCAGAGTTACTAAGGGAAGAAAAGGTGTAAGGCATGGGAGTACAATTTTAGTGAAGATTCAGAGGGCAAGGATTTTCCTTCATGCATTATATTTTTCTCGCTACCTGATCCGTCCGGAATTGGCATTCTGAAGGAGTGAGTGAAGACATAGGGCTTTTATGCATAAAACCAATAAGACCAGTTGCTAATGGTGGTTTTGTCAAGCAAGACTTTGACTGGAATGTCATGCCTGAAGGTGGCGTGCTAGGTTCTGGTCATCACTCTAAAGCCTTGAGGAACTGGGATTGACTTTCAAAGCTAGTAAAAGCCCACTGGAAAAAGCTTGGTACCTTGTTCCGTAGTGTGGTTCTCGGCAGTCTTTCCAGGGAAGGAAGGGAGGTTGCTTTCCTGAAAGATGGCTGGGAGGAGCCTTAAGGCACAATGGGAACCTCAAGACCTTGAGAGAAGCAGGTGCGTGGTGCAGCTTCTGTGTCCTGAAGGGCAGACTAGAGAGTCAATCTAAAGGTTCCTTGGGTGAGCTCCAGCAAAGCAGGCTTAAAGATGACGTGATCGGCTACTGCTCCTGTTGTGTTTATGCAAACAAACAGGCAAAATTAAAACTGGACTTAATGCGGCCCCTTTAATGACAATGAGGGTGACCCTGAGGAGAAAAATCATGATTCAAGGAAAGTCACGATTGTCAGCGGTAGACATCAGACTACTACAGCTGACTGTCTTCAAAGTTTGTTTTCACTTGGAAGTTGAAACTGGGTTTATAACATCATCAAAGATGCTCAGTTTTCAGGCAAGAAGCACCTGTCAATGGCCACTGTTAAATGTCATGCCAGCAAAGGCCAGGCAGGTTCACTCGAGGCTCGGGCAGATGGAAAAAAAGTCGCGGAGCTGTGGCGATGCTTGACATACCTTCACTCAAGGGTGGGTGAATCCACACATGCTGCAAGCTGCGTGTGTGTTACCAGGGGGCCTCCTGCCCCCTAATATACTCGGAACAGACAAAGCCAGCAGGGAGTCAGCAGGTCATGTAACCGAGAGATTCTACACAAGCAGGCCTACTCAATGTTATGGGAACTGTTTGTCGGACGCAGTCTCCTGGCTATGAGAACACTACTTATCACAGTTCCCCAGACACCTGGGCAAGGAAGCCAGATAGCCTCTGTTTACCCTACACCCATAAATAACCTTGGGTAACTGCCCCAGCTTTCATTAACTGCCTCCTGACACATATCTGTTTTACAAGATGAACAGATGGAGTCTAGAGCAAGATAAGGATTGGGGCCAACAGGCCACCACACAGACCTCAGCTCGGGTAGTCACGTCCACCCGGGAAAGCTGGCCTTGTATTTACCCACCAATGAATATGTAACTTTTTTACTGCCATCCCGCCAACTTTGTAAGTCCTCAGAGCAGAGGAATCCCGCTCTGGGCTGTCTTTGCTCTCTGGCCACCTGGGGGCTCACCCCCCTTCCAAGCCTTCAGCTGCCCTGCTTTGCCCTGAACCTATGCCTTTCACACCCCCTGCCACCCCAGCTAGCACATGCTCTTCTGTGGGAATGGATCACTAATCTACCCTGGTTGCACACTCCGAGATTTACTCAGCTGTAACTCCTTACATGTGTCAGTAAGAAGAACCAGGTCTCTCCTGTCGACAGCAGGGACGAGTCCCGAGTCTGGCCAGTTGCTGTTCAGGGCCTTGACTCTTCCAGGTCTTTAACAGGACTCAGTCCCCCAGCTGGAATGGGTGCAGGGGCTTGACGGATAGGTCAACCTGCAGTAAGCAAACTTGTGCAAAATGGTTAGAGTTGGCCCTAAATGTTGCCCGTATCGTTTCATCTTTCACCTGTATTCCGAATCTAAAGCGGACATTCCTAAATGGCAGGGTCTCCCATAAACTTTTTAAAAAGGGCTTCACTTAAACCCACTTCTGGGACCACCCTAATTCGGAGCAAAGCAATGGGGGTGCCTGATCCCATTTCAAATGTGTTTCCTGGCATATTTTTGCCAGTCTTTTTTTTCTGTGTTTCACTTTCTCAGTCTATGCCGTAGGTGGGTGTCTCCAGGGTGTGTGTACCTGCCATCGTTTTTGCAAGGCCTGTCCAGCTTCCTGGGAGATCTCCGAAGCGAGCGATGGCCCACCATTGCTCCGAGTGCCGTCAGGACATCCACACTCCGGAATCACTGCTTTCAGTAGAAGTTTCGCTACTTCAGTTACCTTCTGGGTTCTAGCGGGGTATGCCAGTATCCATCCAGAAAAAGTATCCACAAAAAATAATAGCAATTGGAAATCCCCTTGGGTTTTAGGCATTTGCGTAAAATCCAGTTGCCAGTCCCCAAAAAGGCGTAACCCTTTATATTGTACTCCCTTTTGCACTGGGACGCATTCTGTGCTAGGACTCGATTTGGCACATAACCGACAGGCTTGGGTGATCCTCTGAGCGGTCCTTTGCAAATGAGATCCATCAAAGCATCCCTTCCAAGATGGGTCCCTTCATGTGGGTGTTTGACGACGGGATAACTAGATCCTCGGGGAGTAAGATCATACAGAGGGTGAGACCGTCCATGTGGAATTGGAGCACTTTTGGTGAATCCCCATTCACAGGCCTGTTCCTCACCTCGTTCTGTGTAATGAAGTTTAAATTTTGACAAGTCCAAGCAGGGGATCAAAACCCCTAAGTGTGGCAGTGCTTCGGCTGCTCGCCTCACTGCTGCAAATCTGGGCCTTGTGCGACAACACTTTTGTGCCCTTTTTGCCAAATGATTTAGAGCTGGGATGGTGTTGAGCAAACACCCCTCATAGGTGTTCGCTTGTTATCAATATGTCATCTATGTAGAGCAGAACTCCTCATCTCCATTGAAAATCCCTTAAGTCCTTTGCTAATGCTTCAGCAAATGTGGCCGGGCAGTTCTTAAATCCTTGTGGCAGCACCGTCCAGCCGCAGGGGAGCGTGGCTTTTGTGTCTGGGTCCGGCCATTTAAAGGCAAACAGTAGCTAAGTCTGTTCGTCTATTGGGATGCAGGAAAAAGCATCCTTCAAGGCAAGGACTGAAAACCATCTGCTATCCCCAGGAACCATGGTCAACAGAGTATAGGGGCTGGGCACCGTAGGATGACTGTCCTGCACAATGTCGCTTATGGCTCTAAGATCCTGTACCAATCGAGACTCCTCAGAGTGACTCTTTGCCTGGCAAAATGGTGGCATTCTAGGGAGACTGGCATGGCTGGATTAGTCCCAGTTTTAAGATGTTCTGCAGTACCGGCCGAATTCCCTCTAAAGCCTCCTTTTGGGGGGTTACTCATTCTTTTGTGGATTCCGCGCCCCCTCTTTTAAGCTAACTTTTATGGGTTGGTCGTTAACCGTTTGACCTGGGGTTCCTTCGGCCCAAGTGGTTTGACCAACCTCTTCACAGATCTCAAGTGGGAAGAGTTCACCTCCGGGACCTTCCTGGCAAGTCAGGAGTGCCTGGAGTAGGAGAGCATGTTCCAGTGGGATCTCTACACATAATTGCTGCTTTTCAGGAGAAAAAGTTATTTGAGCATTTAATTTGCAAAGCAAGCCTCAGCCTGGGAGTGGAACGGGACAACCTGGCATGTAGAGAAAACGATGACCAGTCTTCTGGTCCCCAAGCTGGCATTCCAGGCCTTGAAGGAGAGCCCATTGTTGCGATTGTCCAGCCACTCCAGTAACCGTTGGCGCATCCGAACTTTTCTTAGTTTCGTATTCAACACCGAATCCGTAGCTCCCATATCTATAAGGAAGTCACCTGGCTTGTTGCCCACCATTAACTCTTCCTGGAGCTCCTGAGGGGAAATGGTAATAGGTCAGGAGACTTGCAAGGGAGCCCGGGGTCTCCTCATTTGTCATCAGGCTCCCCTCACCTTTTCAGCATTTCTTGGTGAGATTTTTTATCTATACTTTCCCTGGTGAGTGTTGGGCACTCCCTTCCCCAGTGGCCTTCGTCCTCGAAATTGGCACGTCGATTGGCGCCGAGTGGGCCTCCCTCTTTCCCTTTAGGACCTCTCCTCTTCTTCCAGTCGTGCCACCCTCCTTCTGAGAACGCTGTGGCCTGCTTTATCCTCCTTGCTTCCTGGGTGCCGGGTGCCGTACACTTCAAAGGCTATGCCTACCAGGCGACAGGGATGTGGTCCCAGGGCCCCATCTAACCTCTAGAACATCCTTCTAATGTCCGCGTCCCCTTGTCTGATAAAGGTCATGTTCACCTTCCACACGTTTTCCGGTGCCTGCGGGTCAGCATCAGTGTGCTTTCTACAGGCCTGGGAGGGCCTTCGTGAAAATGCAGAAGGGTCTTCAGTTGCGGTTATTCGAAGGGCCTATATCATATTCAGGCTCTTGGGCTTGGGCACCCCCTTTCTTAAGCCCTTCCGGCAGGTACTTTCGGTGATGTTCCAGGACGGCTAGACTCCCACCATTTGGGTTCCAGCCAGGCTCTGTCAAGGGAATTGTCCCAGCTGGGTTGAGGGACCCCACTGGGGTCTCTTGGTAGAGACGCTGGGATCTTTGCTTTATTTATAAGCAGCCGTCTCTCATCCGTAGTTAACAAGATGTTACGGAGAGCCTCCACGTCTGCCCAGTTTGGGTGATGAGTGGCAAAAAGGGAGGCAATGTGGTTGCCAGTCTCAGAGGATCCTCCCTCTATGAGGGGTTGGAATTCTTTCCATTCAGTGAGTCTGAAGTGGAGGACAGAGTATGGGCCCAGCCGGAGCCAGCGGGTGGGCCTTCCGGAGTTACTCCCCCAATAGGGCACTGCCTCAGAGCAAACTGCCTTGCTCTGTATAGGGAGGCTCCGTGGGAAAACTGGGTGCCCTGCGGAGTCTTCGAGGAGGAGACCTGACCCTCACCATACAGGGGTGGGGCCACTGGCTCTGTGGGCCCCACTCCAGGAGAGGCCAGCAGTGGGCCTAGTGATAGGGGGGTGGTTCTTCTGCCATCAACTCCGAGTCCCCTGGGTTCATTGATGAGATTTATTTACTCATTCTCCTTTGCTTCCTGCGTCTTACTATCAGGAAGAGGTTTCAGGCCCCTTCCCTTCCCTGCACCATCAAGTGGGCCTCTGTCTCTGGCGAAATCCTCGTAGGCAATACTTAAATGCCTTGGCGTAACCGGTTTCATCCCATTTGTGTAACTGTTGGTAGTTACAAGCAGGTTTCGAATCTCACAAGCAGGTTTCGGGGTCCTAGCTTCTGCAAACCGATGCTGCAACTTGTGGCCTCCAAACCACGGTGTTCCTTCCGCAATCCTAGCCACACGGCCTTCCTCGGCCATGCCTCTCCCGGGCCACAGTTCACAGCCCCAGAACTTGGCTGTTCCTTGTTCATCCTTATAGTCTATCTCTTCACAGACCCATTTCCTCTCCACGTGCCGGAAGCGTTTGAGTAGCCGCGGCCTCTAGACGCTCTGCAGAGGAATTCCTAGCAGCAGGGAAAGCTCACAGCCCCACTCCTCCAGGGGTCGAGCTCCCGCAAGCGGCTAGCGTCCAGGCGGAGTCACCGTTTTCTGTTATGCAACCCAACCGGTAGGGTAGTCTGGGCGCTCACCATCTACCAGGCCCGTCTCCACGACAGAGCTCTGTGGAAAAGAAAGGGATCTTTCAGTTACCAGTATCACAGTTTGAAACAATAGGAAGTTGCTGCCTAACGTATCTGGGTAACAAAAGTGAGGGGAAAGAAAAAGTCGGAATATGACATCAGAAGTAGCTATTTAAATGTCTGTCATTACAAGCGCTACACAGGTTCGAACTGAGAGTAACAGGACAAATCTGCTCACAGCGCTATTGTCACCAAGGTCTTCGGAAATAATGGGAGTCTCTGCCGAAAGCCCGCCTCCCTTCAGACTCCAGAAGAGAAATCAGCCCTCACCCCCTGCCAGCTCGGTTCGCGGTGGCTCCAGGAACCTCTTTCCCCGCCCAGCAGTCTCATAACCCTAGGCGGCTTATCCGGCCTCCAGCCGCTGTCTAGTGCCAGGCACCTTTTGGAGTCCGTGCCCCCGGCCTCCACGCACGGGACTGCCCTGGCCAAGCTGGCAGGCCTGCAGGTGGCCGTGGACACCCTCCCCACTTGGGGGAGGGGAGAAAAACTACTGACTTTGCTTCCCAGCACACTCCATTTAAAAGTCCCCTCCCTGACGCCCATGTCCCCCAAAGGCCAGTGTTAGGGTCCCCCTTTCCGAACAATGCAGATCAGTGTTGGCCGTGTTTGCCTTTCCCCCTCCTCTGGCCACCGTGCTTATTAGCAAGCTGGGCGCAAAGTCTCCAGTCGCGCATGCTCTGTAGGCGCTCCCTTCTCTGGCGGCCCCTCCGTTCACAGGGAGGGCTAGTCCCTTCTGACCTTCAATTACACCTTGGGGTTTTCTCCCTGCCCCCGGCCTTCTCTCAGCGATTTGGCCTGACCCCTCTGTCACAAGCAGAAAGGAGCATATGCAGTCCCTCTGAGAGGCTATCCTTGACGTGGAATCCCAGAAAGAAAGCTGCCTCAGCTGGATGGAATAAATCCCATAACCGTTTTCCTTTCGATTACTCGAGGTGGTTTTCTCCACCTGGTTTCATGTAGGAGTATTGAGCAAGTGGTGTTACCACTTTTTTCTTCTTTATTTGAGGAATACCTGGTTTATCAACAGGAGCTAATTTGAGAAAAACCTAATTAAGGGAAGCCGGTCACACAAATATCTAGCAGTTCAGCTGTGATTCAGTTACCTGTCAGGAACTTCTTGGAGACCCTGGAGCACCCTGCTGTGAGCTCTTCCTGGATCGGTGTCTGTGCCATGGGTGTTGGCACCTGGGCCAGTGAGCTGTGCCTGGGGCCTGTTCCCGCCTCTCTGCATAGGGGCTCTTTGCAGACCACCACTTTTCCTGCTGCAGCTGCTGCTTCTGAATTGTTAACCAGCTCTGGGGGGTCGTTTCCTGGCGCTGCTGCTGGGACTGCTGGAGGGACTCTCTGTGTTTTGAGTCCAGGCTCTCTGTTCGCAGGCGGCACAGCTGAGAAGCGTGCCTCTCTGCTGCCACCTGCAAGGCCCGGGCCTTCCTTTCCGGCTCCTTTTCTTCTCTCTGCCCCAGTGCGCTCAGGGCTGGCTCATTCAGTTGCCTCTCCAGTAATGCCTTTTTCCCAGGGGTACCGGACCTGGGCCTTTGCAGCCCTCTCAGCTCAGGCTTTCTCGAGCTCCTCCTGTATTGTCTGCAGCTCACTGTACTCTTTCTCCCTCACCGGTGGAATGTCCCTCTCTACCTCCAACTACTGCTGGACCTTCTCCAGGGGCTGTGTTGTTTGTAGCACTGAGGTTTGTTTCACATACTTGGAGGCTGGTTCTTGTCTCATTGGTAACATCTCACCACTTTCTTGGGGATATTTGTGCCACCGATTTTCAATTTCCCTTTGACGTCTCTTTGCTTTTCTGGTCAAGTTCACTATCATGGCTTTAGTGTGAACCTGGAAAGGTAACTGTTCATGGAGTAGCAGGCCGGCTTCCTCCATTAACATTCTTCGTTGGATTTGAGTTTCTCTTATTTGGTGGTCCAACTTCATCACTTCCGTTGTCTTGTTTATAAGCCCCATCATTGCTTTTGTTGGCTTTTCTTGTGTCATTGGCAAATTCAGTAAAGGAAAACATGATACAGGGCAGCTACTGGAGTCCTCCCTTTCTGGAAGGAATGCTGCTTCCAGGGGTCTGAGCCTAGCACTAGTGTCCATGGTCCAGAAGCCTCGTGGGTCGCAGCTCACCTGGAGACTGGCCAGGGCTTAGGTGGCATGCGTGCCCTGGCCATCGCTTTGGCCATGAGTGGCACTGAGGTTCTGGTTGGCACTCCAGACCTCAGAGGTAACATCCTCCTGCAGATGGGTGCTACAGCCCTCAGGGGCATTGTGGTCGCAGTGGTGGGCGCTCGGGATCGCAGCGGCATCGTGCTTGCTGTGGTCGGCGCTCCTGAGTGCAGAGGCATGGTGGTCCCGGTGGTGGGGGCTCCCGATGGCAGTGGCACTGTGGTACCTGATTTCACCAGTCTCTCAGGTGAGCTCCCACAGCAGCTCGGCACAGAAAGGCGCTTTATTCTTTCCTCTCCAACAGTTACACGACTCTCCACTCCTTCCCTCTCACTCTTCCCTCTCCAACAGCTCAGAATGTGGAATCTTGGCATCTCTGTAGCCAAGTGTCCATGGTAACCAGGTAAAGGGGTAGAACCAGTGAGCTCATAGGTGGGGCATTGACCCCAGTGTGTCTGTGTCAGGAACAGTTTTTTTTTAACAAACAAAAAAGAGTCTGAAATTGCTATGGTGGGCTTGACTCAGTCACCTGCTGAGCACAGGTAGCATTTTGAGTGATCCTCACAGTCCTCAGCCTCCCTGGGTCTGGAGGAGAGGACACATTTCTTTCTAGGGTTAATATACCTCAAGGTCCCGTGACAGACACCTTTGCCACACTTGCCCAAGTACTCTGACCACGCTCCCGCCTCCCACGTGGTCATGCAGTCTGGCCTCCCAGAAGTGGCCCAAGGTGGGTTAAGGCCCAGAACAGTCCCTCTTGGGGCCCTGATCTTGGTTCCATTGCTCCGTTACGAACATGCCACTTGTCTTCTCTGCACCTCTTTTCCACAGGTTCATAAACTCTGGGTCCATTCTGTCATCATCTAATGGCATGGCTGCTCATGGCACTTGTGAATTAGTGGGTCAGGCTTGGGGAAGCATTTGCATTTCTCATTTTCCATGACACTGGTTATTTTTGTTCATGGCTTTTGAGAAAGACACCATCGTCTTCATTTCTTCTGCTCATTCCTACAGCTTGCAGAGGTTGTCCGTGGCCCTGTGTGCCAGGGTCAGGATGCGGGTGGACCAGCCCTCCGCCACCTCCCTCCTGTCACCTCACCGCACTCTGCGGGTCCCCTGACCTGGCTGCTGGTTCCGCTGCAGGACCTCCGAGTCATCTCGGGACTGTGGACCAGGCCCCGCTCCACGGAGGAGCCCTGTCCCCATCTACCACCTTGGCCGTGTCACTGCCACAAAAATAAGATTTAAGAAATAACTTAGGAACGTAGTTCCCCACATGCGGTTTACACCAGGCACTGATAAAATAAATCTTTACACATTTTATTCTCTCAAACTGGGCCCCCCATACTCCTCCAAATGGCTTAGCTGAACGAAATTGATTTAATTTCTAAATATAAGGGAACTTCAAGTATCTGCAGGCAACTTAGGTACGTGCCCTAACTGGGATTCAACCCATAACCTTTCGACTATGCGACAGTACTCCAACCAACTCAGCCACAGTGGCCAGGGCTACAATGATATTTTTATAAAATTCATTTGGAGTCTTTTGTTCCAGGTAGGATAACCCAGGCTTGTGGCGTCTGAGGTTCATAGTGGCACAGGGGAAAAAATAGAAAAAACTGGATTCTATACCTAGCCCCACATCTAAACCGGGATGTAAAACTTACACAAGATTATTACCTATTGTGAGTGTAATGCTGAAATGGAAATACTAACATCTGTCCTCAGTAATTTATCAGATTGCAACAAGAATAAAAATTTGCTTTTCTGTGAAAAGCAGTAGGCTCTATCAAAAAAATTGAACACTGGGAAAGGAATGGTACCAACAGTTTCCTACCAAGAAAGTTGATCTCACTGACTGATGTGAAAAAGTCTTAAATATAATTTTCCTGTCAGTGATGTAGCAAAGTGACTGATTAGTAGGGGACAGGAGTGTGTATATGATGATGAATTAGCAGTTTTGATAATTAGGTCTTTGACATCACATCCTTTTTCAAAACTAGTGGTATTTTTTAATACAAATTTTATTTTTATAATAGCAAAATATTCATTTATTAAATCTTTATTCGGGCCCTACTATGTGCCAAGCACTATCCCGGGCTCTAGGAATGAGAGCAGACAGACAAGAAACAAAATAAATATGTAAAATACCTAACATGTTAGATGACGGTAAGTGCTATGGAGAGGCGTAAAGCAGGAAGGGGCTGTGTGGACATGGGCCCGTGACTGAAGGACTCTGTCTTACTCCAGGGGAACTAGGGAGCCGCTGTGGGGCTCAGAGCGAGACAGCAACAGAATCTGATTTGTGGTTTAACTGGATCACTCTGGGCGTTGTGTGGATACCCAGCTGAAAGGGGCAGGGACGGAAGCTCAGAGACCACAGAGGAGATGCTGCAACACTGCACATGACAGAGGGTGGAGGCAGCCCTTTTCCAGTAAAATTTTTTAAATGTGTGTAGGATTTTCTGAATTTTTTAAACAAACTTTTAAGTCCCTTTCTGTTGATATCTGTTCTCCTTCTTTGACAAGATTTTCCTTGAGCTTTGAATTGCTTTGATGGTCAAAAACTAATCTTTGAATAAGAACCTTACATTTTTTAGAAACATAATTGTTGTGCATTTTTTAACTTTAATGTGGACATGTTTTAGATACCGAGTTTGCATATGCACACACCTAAAATGTAGGTATCACTTTGCAGCGGTGACGTTCCCGTTTTTCCAGCAGGGAGATTAAGACCTTGATCTGAGAGAGACAACTCCGTGGGGCCTATTATCTTTTCCGTTGTGCAGTTTGGTGCCATTCCTAGAGTAGGTGGGCAGAAGCAAGTTTGACTTCAGAACTTTGATGATGAGCACGGCTTTGAGTGACAACCTGAATGTGGTCCTCAATGTGTGATGTGGTCATCCAACCCAGGTCAGCGGCTTACATGGCAGGACCAGGAAATGACTTTGCCTGTGATCAGTGGGTTTTGAGGGATTAGTAACCTTTTCAAGTCCCCCTCCATGGAGGAAAAGCATTGCAGCGAGTAGTGATGACAGCTGAGCACTGAGGTAAAACTTTCATAGGAAGGCGGAGGAGAACTAGTGCTGACTGAGTGCTGGGGATTTGAGTATAATTCATCCGATTGATCCCTACATACCAGACGACACAGGTGTATTAAGAACAAGAAACTGAAACTCAGAGAGGTCAAGTAATTTGCTGAAAATGCACAATCAGTAAACGGTTTAAGTGTGATAAGAACCCAGGCCTCTCTGTCTGAGGTTAGTGTGCTTCTTAATATATTAAGCTGCTTCCCGATCAGAAAGCAATTTAACTAAAGAACAGGACAGTGATGCTGCCCCCACATGTCCTCCATGGTTTCTGGTGCTCTGCAGTTTAGTGTCCTCACTCCCACGGGAACTCCCCTGTCCTTGCCACTCTGACAGACAATGTCATTTATCGAGCACTTTCTATGTACTGGGCTCTGGGCTGAGTGATTTACATATATTGCCTCCTTTATACCTCATAAGAGACCTATGAAGTAGCCATCATCATCCTCATTTAGAGGTGAAGAAATGGCAGTTTAGAGAAATTATTTGCCTAAAATCCTAACTACCTTAACCCAGAGCTTCCTGATTCCAAAACCTGTTCTCTTACATTCTATGTATTAGCCCACAAGTCAAACATGAGCAGAGATCAAGTTCATTGTCACATGCCATCTCTATAAAGTGAAAAACAAATGCAAGTTAGAGAAAACATTTTATTTCTAACCACGTTGCAGTAGGACTTGATATTCGTGGATACTTCCTCAGATTTTATTGAGCTTCATCTTGGAATTTCTGAGGCCAGTTTCAGAGAAACACGTGCAAGATCAGCATCGTAGTTGAGAAAGTGAAGAACTCTGAATATCCAAGCCAAGACTAAAGGATCCCTCAAGTGTGAAAAGCAAATGGGAGAGTTGGCTCTGCTCTTTATCTTCCCAGGTGTCACCAAAAGCCACATATAGAATCAGAAACAGAAGTGCCAACTCCACCTTTAAGCAGAATGCATCCCTGGCTTTGGTCTTTGGGGAGCACGGCTACACACAGGGAGAGACACACTGCACAGGATCGTGCTCCCTGTGCCAAACATCCCCGTTGCCAGAAGAACGCAGCTCACACAGGTGAGCAACACCGACATTTCTCGTTTGAACCAGAGAAATGAGATGTGAGAGAAGCAGAGGAGGCGGGGTGCAAGGCGCCTTCGCAGGAAGCTGTCTGTAACTGAAGCAGGGCCAAGGGGAGAAGCTGCAGCTGACGGTGGAGAGAAGAAAGGGCTAACATTAAAAAACGGATTCCAACACGAGCTCTGCATGCCTAAGAATTTCTGCTACTCTGGATACGACCCGTGATATTTCTTATCCAAGCCCCAGCAGATGGCTTGTTTAGGAAAGACTTGACTCGCTGAAATTTTCTCACACACACACACACACACACGCGCGCGCACAAAAGGAAAATGTACCCAACACAGATCAACACAAAATTATACCTTTAAAGAAAGGAAGAAAAAAAGTAAAGTTACCCATGAAAAATACTGTGATGGAACAGATGAGTCCTGGGACCAAACACATTGCTATGAGTTTTTTAATGTAATGAAGCAATAGTCTCTATAAATAAGAGCTCATAGCAGAGATGTAAAAAAAGATATGGTACATATAAAAGAAGTGAAACCTGAGGTGTCTGCGCTCAGGAAATTAGTACGAAGGTCACGGTGGAAGCGGCACATCTGATAATAAGCACAGCTGAAAACACAGTATGCGTCCTGGATGGCAAGAATTTGAGAAATGAGAACAAACCTAAATGGATATGAATGGAGTTATAATTTTAGAGAACTTTCTGAGTGAATTGGAATGCTACCCCAGCGGGAGGGAATGCACTAGGCAGTGCGAGAAGTTGAAGGGATTATAAGGACAATAGGATTGGATAGTGTCTTAGTTCATTCAAGCTACTATAACAAAATACCACAAATTGAGTGGCTTAGAAGCTTGAATTTATTGCTCATAGTTCTGAGGGTGAGTAAATCCAAGATAATGGGGCCAGCAGATTCGTTGTCTAGTGAGAACCCACTTGCTGCCTCACAGACGGTCTCTTTCTGTTGAGTCCTCACATGAAGGGGCTAGGGAGCCCCATGGATTTGAATCCCATTATGTAAGTGCACTCACTAACCCATTCATGGGGGCTCCACCCTCAGGACCCAGTCATCTCCTGAAGGCTCTGCCTCCTAACACCATCACACTGGGGGGTCAGGATTCCAACATATGGATTTGAAGGACACAAACCCTCAGACCATAGCGAATGGCTGTTGCTGGTTTCCATCGATATTTTATAAAAATAAAATAAAAAGCTGTGAGTGTTTAACAAGCAACTGAAAGCCAAGTTTGCATCCCAGAGGAATTCCTTAGTAGCCTACGAAGGGGCTCTCATCTCCCGAGTAAGTGGGAGGGCAGACAACGCTGAAAACTATACTCTACTGATATCCACCCCGAGTTTTAAGACAATGCAAAGACCTCTTCCTCAAGATAGAATCTTCTCGTGCCTTCCCCCCAGCCATTAGACTCTAGCTAGGGTTGAAGAACAGCATACCCCAGCCACAGGTCTTGTCCCTAGAGATGTCACACGCCAACGATCATCTCCATAACTCTGCAGGTCAGGCCAGTGTGGCTGCCATTCCAACAACCTGGTGCTCGTTATGACCATTGCACCCCCTCATTTCCCCTCCCCGTCTTCTGGTAATTTAGAGCGGGTACCGGTCCTCTCTTACAAAAGCGTTATCCCCACGGCTGTCGGACAGCCTAGCTGGGCCACCGCCAAGAGTGCTGCTCAGTTCGTACTGTCAGAAGAAATACAAGATGGCTTCCCCGGAGGCCGATGGAAGTTTCCCAATAGGAGTCATGATCCCTTACCCAGTTTCCAGTTCTGAACCAGTTATTAGACCCAGAATTTACTGACAGGAGAGGAGGACGGTTACCCAGGAGGAAGAACTCTGCCATACCAATTCTGCAAATATACATCATCATAACTCCCCCAGGCCATCGCCCAAGGGACCTTTGGCAAATTCATTGGGCAACTGTACTGGGGAAAGAGAAATAACAAAACATTTTGAGGATTCTTGTTGACATCGATCCCAGGAGACGTGAAGGGTTATATGCGCCCTTGTTTAAGCTGGGGTGTGAGGAGACAGGTAATAAATGGAGTCCTGGCCAAGGTCCTGCCCACACAGACTCGGCCAGTGGTCCCTTTTCACAGTTTCCGCGTGTGTAATTGAGGCTGACATACTTGGGAATTGCCACACTCCCTACATTGGATCCTTGGTCTGTGTGGGTGGTGTGTGGGTGGAGTAAGGGTGAGGCCACAGAGAAGCTCCTGAAGAGCCCTTCCCCCAAATCAAGATAGAAAATCAAAACAAATGCGATGCCCCAGGGAATGGGAAGGATGGAAATGATTAGTGCCCCGCTTGAGGCTATAGAGCAGCAGTTGGTAAATAGTTTAAGCTTTGCAGACCCTACAGCCTCTAGTGCCACCATCTGGCTTTGCTCTAGTAGCACAAAAGCAGCTATAGACACATGTAAATAACCTCTCTGAGTTTAAGTAAGACTTTAGATATGGACACTGAAATTTGAGTTTCTTCTATTTCCATGAATCACAAAATAGTCTTGTTTTGATTTAAACCATTTAAAAATGTAGAAACCAGCCCTAGCCGAGGGCCTCTCAGCTGTTTGGGGAATAGATCCCTTTCAAGTGTGCAGGTTCGATCCCTGGTCAGGGTACATACCTAGTTTGCAGGATTATCCCTGGTAGAGGCATGTGAGGGAGGCAACTGATCAAAGTTTCTCTCTTACATAGATGTCTCTCTTTCTCTCTCTCTCTCTCTCTCTCTAAGATCAACAATCATCTCCTTGAGTGAGAAAAATGTAGAAACCATTTTTAGATTGCAGGCTGTGTAAAAATAGGCAGTAGATTGAATTTGGCCTATGGGTCATCGTCTGTGAACCCTCGACCGAAATGGGGCAGGGTGGTGGTGCCCATCATATTTCCATTTAATCCACCAGGCTGACCTCAGAAAACGTCAGCCAGACCCCCCAAAAGAACAGTAGATTACCATAAGTCAACCAAATAGAAGCCGCAGGTGCAGCGGCCATAGCAGATATGATACTTTTGCCAGAGCAGATTAGCACTGCCTCAGGTACATAACATGTGGTATTATGATTTAGCCAGTGAGTTTTTTTAAATTTCCATTGGAACTAGTTGCAAGAAACAGCCATGTACATTTACAGTTTTTCCCCAGGGCCGTGTTGGCTTGGTTACCCTCTGACATAGTATTTGTAGAGATGTGGATGGTCCAGACATCCTGCAGACATTACACTGATGTTTTGCTAATTGGGCCAGCAGAGCAGGAAATGACTAGCCTGCCACAACATTTCTGAAGACACTTGGGTGGCAGAGAGTGAGAGCTAAACCCTGAAAACATTCTGGAGCATTCTATGGGTTTGGACAAATGTTTACTGACATATATCCATTATTATAGAATCATACAGAGTAGTTTCACTGCCTTAAATATCCCCTGTGCTCTGCCTATTCATCTTCCCACCACCAATCCATGGCACCCACTGTCTTTCTATTGTCTTTATAGTTTTGCCTCATCTGGAACATCATATAGCTGGAGTCATACAGTATGCAGCCTTTTCAGATTGGCTTCTTTCGCTTAGTAACGTGCATTTAAAGTTCTTCCATGCCTTCCTTTGGCTTGATAGCTTATTTCTTTTTAATGCCAATAATATTCCATCGTCTGGGGGTACCACAACTCATTTATCCATTCACTTACTGGAGGCCAGCCTGGCAGCTTCTTCGTTTTGGCAATTAGGAAGAAAACTGCTGTAAACATCTCTATACAGGTTTTTGTTTGGACATAGCATTTCAGCTCCTTTGGGTAAACGACAAGGAACTTAACTTCTGGATTATATAATAAGAGTATGTTTAGTTTTATCTTTCAAGGAAGTGGTCCGTTTTATCTGGGCTATAAAGTTTGTGGGCAAAGGGTTGTTCATAGTATTCCTTTATTTTCCTATTAATGTCCATGTGACCTGTAGTGATGTCCCCTCTTTCATTTCTGATGATAATACTTTTTGTTTTCTCTCTCTTCTCTTTCCTTAGCCTGACTAGAATTATTGATTTTATTGCTCTTTTCAAAGAACCATCTTTGGATTCCATTGATTTTTTTCTATTGATTTTCTGTTTTTAGTTTATTGATTTTTACTCTAATTCTAATTATTTATTTTCTTCTGCTTACTTCAGGCTTACTTCTTCTTTCTCTAGGTCCCTAAAATGGAAACTGGAGTGACTGATTTTATACCTGTCTTTTCTAATATATTCATTCAGTGCTACATATTAACTTCTAAGCACTGCTTTCTCTGCATCCACACTTCTTTATAAGTTGTGTTTTTATTTTCACTTAGTTCAAAACAGTTTTAAATTTCTCTTGAGATTTCTTCCCTGACCTAAGTGTTAATCTCCACATATTTGGGGAATTTCCAGTTATCTTTCTGTTATTGATTTCTCGTTCCATTCCATTCCATTGTGATCTGAGAGCAGGCATAATGTAATTACCATTCTTTTAAATTTGTCAAGGTGTTCGTTATGGCCCCGAATGCGGTCTATTTTGGTGAATGTTCTACGTGAGGTTGAGAGAAACGTGCATTCTGCTGTTGTTAAATGAAGCAGCCTCCAAATCTGTTACACCCAGTGGATCGAAGGTGTTAAGTTCGGTTGTGTCCTAACTGATTTTCCACCTGCCGAATCTGTCCATTTCTGAGAGAGAGGGGTGAAAGTCTGCGACTGTGACAGTGGGTCTCCTACTTGCGATTGCAGTTCTATCAGTTTTTGCATCACGTAGTTTGATGCCGTTGTTAGGAAAGTGCACGTGAAGAACTGTTACCTCTTCTTGGAGAATTGACCTCTTTGTCGTTATGTAATATCCTGCCTCAACACTGATAACGCGCCCTGCTTTGAAGTCTGCTCTGTTTGAAGTTGGTATAGTTACTCCTACTTCCTTTTGACTAGTGTTACAGTGGTGTATTTTTCTTCATCCATTTACTTTGAATGTCTAAGTGTCTTTATATTTAAAGTGGGTTTCTTACAGACCACCTAGAGTTGGAAGACTTTTGATCTAATGTTAAAAACGTCAAAGGTGAAGGCGATGTAAAATATGTAGGAACTAATAGAAGAAAGATGAGGACTCTCACCTTTGTGCCCTTCTGGTGGGCGGGCAGCCGGTCCTTAAATTGCTTCTGGTGCTATGGCCATTCTAAGACAGTGTGACACCATCCAACTTCTCTGAATTTCATCAGCATCAATAGTAACTTATTTGCAGTGTGTATATGATTTAGTGCTGGGCTGAATAGAGAGAGGAAACTTGCAAATGGGTAGGAGGTGCACAAAGGGGACAACAGGGTAGAGGAACTCCACATGCATCATATGGGTTACTGAGGTGGATCTGTCATGACGAACTTGAAACACACCAAAATATACCCCAAGCAGATTTCCAGGAACGGGTACCAGCTGCACTTGCATTCACTTTTCTCTCAAATGAATAGCCGTGCCCAGGTCAGTGGCAATGAAGGTCTAACGACAGCGATAGTCTAATATATGAAAGTGGGGAATGCTTCTGTCTTTGTAACTGATTACTTGCCACATTCCTCACTATAGGTAATGACCCACCAGTGCGTTGGGACACCACCATTTAAAGTCATGACTTGATGACATTAAGACCCCTTAGGCTTCTGAGGCTCTACTTCTGATTTTCATTTAAGGGACTGGTGAGGAGAGGAGAGTCTAGAAACTTTGGAACCTAGGAGGATAAGAAAAGCCAAGCAGCGGACAAGTTATCTTGAGGCGATTCTTACAATATTGGTTGTGCCCATCCTCATCCACAAAGGAAGAATTCCCTTTCGATGATGAGAGCAGGCTCCCCTTGGACAGCTATGTGTTGCTCTTGGACTTCCTTTCAAAAACTCTCTGTTTATCTAATTCAAAATGATAGCTTTGCTGGGCAGAGTAATCTTAGTTGCAGGTCCTCAGTTTTCATCACTCTGAATATTTCTTGCTGATCCATCTAGCCGCTAAAGCTTCTTTTGAGAAATCAGCTTAGAGTCTTATGGGGGCTCCCTTGTTGGTAAAAAAAAAACTGCTTCTCTCTTGTTGCTTTTAAGATTCTCTCTTTGTACATTTAACCTTTGACATTTTCATTATGCTGGTCTTGTAGAGGACCTCTTTGGGTCTATCTTGTTTGGGATTTACTGTGCTTCCTAGACATGTGTGTCTATTTCCTTCACCAAGTGAGGGAAGTTTTCTTCCTTTATTTTTTCAAATAGGTTTCCAATTTCCTGCTCTAAAGAGCTTCCCAAACAAGAAAAAGATAAAGGAGTTTATCATCACTAAACCCACATTATATGAAATACTAAAGGGTCTTCTTTAAGAAAATGAAGAAGGTCAAAAATATGAACAATAAAATGGCAACAAATACATATCTATCAACAATTGAAACTAAAAAACAATAAATTAAATAAGCAGAACAGAAATAGAATCGTAGATACACAGAACGTTTTGATGGTTGAAAATGGGAGAAATATTGAGGGAACGGGTGAATAAGGTAAAGGATTTAAGAAGAACAAATTGGTAATTGCAAAATAGTCATGGGATATAAAGTCCAGCATAGGGAATAGAGTAGCCAAAGACCATATATGCATGACCCATGGTCATGGACAATGGTGTGGGGAGTGCCTGAGGGAATGAGGGGGACTGGGTGGAAGGGGGAAAAGGGGGGAAATTTGGGGAAACTGTAATAATGTAAACAATAAAATATAATTTAAAAAATTAAAATACTACCAAAAAACTCTCTGGAGTCAATCTTCCTTCTGTCAGCACATTCTCTTAACAGGAAACCCAAAATTATCAGATTTAAGCTTTTAAGAATTCCATTCATATTCCAGCTCTCTCCACTTCTTACACACACATTATCTACATTGGACATGTGTCCTCAGGCATTCATGGCAGTAATTCCTTATTCGACCTCTATATTGGGTTTATATTTCCCTGTTAATTTTTGTTTCAGAAGATAATTTATTTCTAAGCTCTAAGGTTTTGTGTACTGGCCACTTACATACTATTTAATATCTTCCATAAAAATGGTTTTTGTAGTAAAGATTTCAAGAAGTTATCCCCTATCAGTTCTTATATATTTAAAACAAACTCTGTGACAGATTATTGATCTCATCAATGGCTTATTTATGATCCCACTTCAAGTCCTTTTCCTAGTCTCATACTCTAAATAAGGATTGCCCACTGTCCACTCTCATATTCCAAAACACACATTCTTCAACCAGAGAATTGTCTCCTAACGGGGAGCATGAGAATCAAGATGAAAAGTGTGGAGCGCACATATACGTGTGGTTAGGACAATGATAAGCTGACCCTGGGGAAAGGGAAAACCTTTTTTTCTGCTTTTTCACCTCTTACCATTCCCTCCATCTCAAGGTAAGATGGCAGCCCTGTGACTGAGCAGCACCAACTGCATGTCCCCCATGATTTGAAAAGACCACAAGCATGGAAGAGGATGTCTTTATCCAAACATTTGTAATTGAGATCTTCCAAAACACAGAACAAGAAGTGCTAGTGAATTTTTGTTTTCCCACAGGTATCCCTCCTTCCTTCCTTGCCTTCACTTTCTTTATGTAAGATTTCTTCCTTCAGCAAAAGCATAGTGTCTCTCTATTACAGAACAGTTGAAAAATAGTATTTGTTTCCATCCTTTCTTTTCCCTTCTGTATAGTGGTTGGTTTTCCCTGCTCTGAGGAGAGACATTCTCTCTGTCTGAACATCATCCCAGTAAAGCAAAAAAATCTGAAACAGCTTCCAGCCAAGATTGAGGCGTCGTAGATGCACTTTGCCTCCTCACACAACCAAAGGAAGGACAACAACAAATGTAAAAACAACAAAGGCAACCAGAACAGCCAGAAAATCCAACAGGCAGCCAGGGCGGAGAGAACGTGTAGCAAAGCGGCAGCTGGAGGACCGGGTGGTCCCGCATTACGCGCTCAGGTAAACAGGGAGGAAAAACTGGGGAACGGACATACCAGGCAACCAGGGGCTGCAGCATGGGAAAAGATAATCTCAAAACCTCTGGCAGTAAAAGCCTGTGGGGGTTGTGACGGTGGGAGAACCTCCCAACCTCACAGGAGAGTTCATTGGAGAGAACCACAGGGTGCCAGGATGAACACAAACCCACCCACCCTAGAATGAGCACCAGAAGGGCCCAATATACTTTTGAGTAATGACAGAAGTGACTGAAAGTGAGGCAAGAGCAAGCAAGCAGTGCAGTTCCCTCTCTGACCGCCTCCCCTACATACGCTGGGACATAGGTTGCCCCTCCCTGGGGAACACCTAAGGTTCCACCGCTTATGATGTAACAGGTACGTGGATACAAAGAAATATGGCCTAAATGAAAGAATAGATCAAAACTAAAGAAAAAGAACTTAGCGACAAGGAGATAGCCAACCTATAAGATGCAGAATTCAAAACACTGGTCTTCAGGAATTTCAGAGATGTGATTGTGCATGGATGCAAAATAGAGGAGGGAGTGAAGGCTATGCAAAGTGAAATAAAGAAAACTATACAGGGAACCAACAGTGAAGGGAAGGAAACTGGGACTCAGATCAACAATTTGGAGCAGAAGGAAGAAATAAACATTCAACCAGAACAAAATGAAGAAACAAAAATTTCAAAAAAAAAAAAAAAGAGGAGAGGCTTAGGAGCCTCTGGGACAACTTTATGTGTTCCAACATGCAAATCATATGGTTGCCAGAAGGAGAAGAGGAAGAGAAAGACATTGAAAACCTATTTGAAAAATAATGAAGGAGAACTTCCCCAATCTGGCAAAGGAAATAGACTTCCAGGAAGTCCAGGAAGCTCAGAGAGTCCTAAAAGATTGGACCCAAGGAAGCACACACCAAGGCACATCATAATTATATTACCCAAGATTAAAGATAAGGAGAGAAACTTAAAAGCAACAAGAGGAAAGGAGACAGTTACCTACAAAGGAGTTCCCATAAGACTTAACAGCTTATTTCTCAAAAGAAACCTTACAGGCAAGAAGGGGCTTGAAAGATGTATTCAGAGTCATGAAAGGTAAGGATCTACATTCAAGATTACTCTATCCAGCAAAGCTATCATTTAGAATGGAAGGGCAGATAAAGTGCTTCCCAGACAAGGTCAAGTTAAAGGAGTTCATCATCACCAAGCCTTTATGTGAAATGTTAAAGGGGCTTAATAAGAAAAAGAAGAAGATCAAAACTATGAAGAATAAAATGACAACAAACTCAAAACAATCAACAACTGAACTAAAACAAAAATAAACTAAGTGAACAACTAGAACAGGGACA
>PVJD01010345.1:0-54411 GCA_004026545.1 Mormoops blainvillei
AGGAAGGAAGGAAGGAAGGAAGGAAGGAAGGAAGGAAGGAAGGAAGGTCCACACGTGCAAAGACACAAAGACCTTAACAACTTGCTGCATTCAGGCAAATAAATGGGAACTGCAAATATTGCAAGTCACTGAAGTAAAGAATGAGTCTGTGGGCCCTCACCAGGTAGCTCAGTTGGTTAGAGCATCGTCCCTCTACACCAAGGTTGAGGGTTTGATTTCCCATCAGGGCACATTTAAGAATCAACCAATCAATGCATAAGTAAGTGAAACAACAGTTTGACGTTTCTTTCTCTCCCTTTCCCTCTTACTAAAAATCAATAAATGAATTTTGTTAATTTTTTAAATAGAATGAGTTTGTGAAAGAGGCAGGAAAAGAGGCTAAAAAGAGGTAGATGAAAACCACAAAAATAAAGGACCTTATATACTAATATAAAGAGTGTAAATTTTATCATGAAAGGTACTAGAGGATTTTAAAGCTTCTGGATGAGGAATGATATGATCTAGTTTGTATTTTAGAAAGATCATGCTAAAAATAGTATAAAATGACTTTGAGGTTTCCAACTAGATGGTGGTGTCATTCACTAAGAGAATTCATGGAGAGCAGATTGGGGGAAAGATTTTGAGTTCAGTTTTTGGATGTGTTGAGCTTTAAGTGTGAATTAGTTTCTTAAGGGCTGCTGTAACAAATTACCACAAACTTAATGGCTTCAAACAACAGAAATATATTCTCTCACAGTTCTGGAAGGTAGAAGTCAGAAATCAGCAGGGTTAGTTCCTTCTGGAAGCTCAGAAGAAGAAGTATCTGTTATATGTCTCTCTCCCAGCTTCTGGTGACAAGTCTACACATCCCTTGACTTGTAGTCACATCACCCCATTCTTTACCTCTGTCTCCATATCAACCTCTCCTCTGCATGTGTCTCTGTCCTCTCTTCTTCTTTTAAGGACGCCAGTCAGATTTAGGGACCACCAGAATCCAGAGTGATCTTATTTTGAGATTCTTAACTTAATTACATCGGCAAAGACTCTATTTCCAAATAACATCACTTTCATGGGTACCAGGGTTGGACTTGTATATATCTACTGGCAGACACTACTCAACCCACTATAAAGTCAATGGAGAGAGAACTGTCTTCATAATCTAACTAGTACTCTTGCCTTGGTTTGCACTTCTAATTGCTAATAATATGCAACGAGCAAGAGAAAATGCATTAAATATTCTTATATGGTAGAAAGAACAAAAACTTTAATGAGGTGGACCTAGGTTCCATCCTGGCTCTTTGTCAGTCAAAAACTTGGTTAGCCTTTTAACTTTTATGAGTCTTGATTTCTTCATTTGTAAAATAGGGAAAATATTATTTATTCCACATGACTTGTTGGAAGAATTAAAGAGACATTGCCAGATATACAGTAGCCTCTAAATATTACTTCAGAAAAAAACAAGTGTGAAGATAATACATTTTGAAAAGACCACATTAGCCCAAATCGGGGAAGAATAAGTCATTTATTATGTAACAGGTTATCTATTTAAAATTCACAGCAATCCTCCGATGTAAAGTAGGCAGAGCAGTGAAATAATGGCTCCAGACAAAAAGCAAAACTGATCTAGTTCTTAGAGAAAGAAAGGTTTTACTAGCTAGTGTCTTTGGTGCTTCCTGCTGAATTAGGCAACCCTAGGACCCAAAGGTGATTATTAGAAGTGGTTTCAGCCACCTGAGAAACAGTTTTTGCACCTTGGTTGCTATTACCCTCACTGCATTAAAAAAATAATAATACTTTAATTTAAAAAACCCAAAACCTAAGAGGATTATTGGATCATACTGAGGACCAGGAACAAGGAATGTGTACTCACTTAAGTGACTTGTACAATTCGGTGCTTCCTGGTGGGCAGTAGATCAGTGAAATTAGGTTCCCCAGAATTCACTGTCTCCTATATGAAGTGGAAAAGACGACCCCCAAGCCACAGAAGAGAGCATGAGACTTTATAGGTCCTCCGAAGGTAAGAAACATCTCTGAATGACTGTCTTCCTTGAGGACTCTTCGTTTTCAAGTTTTTAGCTTGCTAATTGGCGATTTGTTACCTCCTATCCACACGGTCACCCCGTCTTCGCCCATGTGTACTCTCGAAAGTGCCCCTTTCCAGCCCAGCCCGGAGACTCGGGCCGGTGACGCAAGGCGAATGTCCCAGCCCGGGATGGCACCAGCCCTGCAGGACGGGGAATGGAGGGGAAAGGGAGAGGCGTCCTCGTGCCCTTTCGGGAGAAACCAGAGGCGGCCCAGGTCGCGACGAATCCCCACGTGCGTGGGGAAATGTTCCCGAGGCCGCCGTCTCGGGTGCAGGGGGCGGCAGAGCGTGCGCTTGCAGCTCGGCGCGCTCCTAACCCCGCTCCCCTCGCGGGTTAGTAGGAGAGCGGCGGGTCCCCCTCCCGCCCCCGCCTCCAGGGCGCAGGCGCAGGCGCTCGGGGTGCGGCGGCGGCGGCGGCGGCGGCGGACGCGGGAAGATGGCGGCAGCGGCGGCTGCGGCGGCGGCCGAGCAGGTCTGTGAGCGCCGCTGCGGCCGGGGGCTGGAGGGGCAGGCGCGCCGGGGTCCCGACGCTGGGGCCCGCGGTAGGGCTGGCTGGCGGGGACCCAGGCTCACGGGCCGGCCGAGGCCGGGCGCCGCGGAGCCGGGCTCGGCGGGGCGGGGCTCGGCGGGAGGAGCTGTCAGCACCCCGGGATGCTGGCAAAGGCCGGGCAGGACCCCCGGCAGGGGCTCCGGAGCAGGGACGGGGAGTGAGCCGCTGCCCTGGGCCCGGCCTGGCTGTCCCTCGGTTGGGCGAGCAGGGGTCGCTGTGCTGAGATGCCGGAGACGGCGCGGCAGCCCGGAGCCTGCGCCAGGACGTGCCCGGCTCAGTGGCCAGCAAAGATGCGGGTAAAAATAACCTCAGCCCCGGCGCCGCGAGGCTCCCTCGACTGCAGCCAAGAAACAGTCAGCTGTCGCCCGGTGTCCGCTCCGGGCCACTTCTTGCCTATGCCGTCCCCTATAAGGATATGCAGCCGTCCAGACATCTCCTCCGCTTTGGTTTTTGGAGCGTTAGTCACCGGTATAAAACTGCCTCCTATCCGACTGGCTTAAAATAATTTTTAAAAATGCTTTATCAAGTATTTCCTGACCTGCATCGTAATCTTTTAACTTAGAAAGCTTCAAAGGCTATTTCCCCCAAATGCAAGATATATATATATATCTATATTATATATAGATATATATATATATCTATATATAAAATATATATGTGCAAAAATGCATATATATGTAAGTGTGTGTGTATATGTATAGTTATTAGGGTGCTCTCTTATAACAAAATAATTTTTATGGTCACTTTTTTTCTTTATTATTTCCCTTTAGAGAAAAACAAGTATGATGCGACAGTTTATTTTGAAAAAGCCCCATTCTTAAATATTGTTTAAAAAATACAAATCCAGTAAGCAACATTCTGTTTCTGGAAAATCTTTTTTTTTCTAGAAAGATTTTCTTGGGTAATTAACTGCTTTCAGAGACCCATTAGACATATATCACTGGAAGAGTCATTCTAAGGGATGTAAAACATAGAAGACATGAAATCTGCCTTCCAGGAGCTTAAAGTCAAATCGCCTAACTAATGCAGAACAATCAGCTAAAGAAAATAGGTCAGCTACAGGATGTAACAGTAGAATAGAATAGAATAGAATAGAATAGAATAGAACAGAATAGAACAGACAAACCTTGGAGTTATTGAGATTAAAATTGTTCCTTGACTTTCCTGATTTCCCTCCTCATTTATCAGCTTCTGTTTTAAATAGTTCAAGCCTGCATTACCTATTGATGCTCTTGAAGTTCCACCAAGGTTTTAGTCTTGCTTTACACATAAACCAGCAGTCTGATCCATCCCTCCATCTCCACTTCGAAGTTAGGCATTTATGTCTCTAGCTCCAAATTTAACTGAATGTTCCATTAGTAGTTCAAACTCAAAAACATTCAAAACTGGATTGCACTGTATTTACTGTTAAAAGGGCTACAACCATTCATTCTCCTGGTTAACCTACCCAGAAACTCAGGATCTGGGCCAGCTTAGGGGTGCTTAGAAGGGACCCGCATTTGGTCTACTGCTGTGCTGTCCCAGGCTTGGTATTTGAACAAAGCACTCCACATTGTGTTTTTTTCTTCAGATCCCACTAGCTCTGTAATAGGTCCTTCCTGGAAGTCATCTTAGATCCCACTTTGTCACATTCACATCCAGTCATTCACCAGGTCCTATCTGTCCTGCCTCTTAACGCCTCTGCCCAATCTTCTTTTTATCTCCAGTGCCAAAGCTCAGTCAAGCGTTCATTTGGGACTGTTAGAGAAACCTGCTATTGATATCTTCAACTCTAAACTCTTCTATTCCAGTTCACTGCTTTTTGGTTTGATTTTGCTAAAATGCAAATCCGATTATATCACTAACATATTTTAAATTTTTGGTAGTTCCCCATCACCTTAAAGAGGAAATCCATCGTTCTTGACATGCCACTTATGTCCATTCATTTACTGGCCTCTAACAACATCTCTGACCTTATTTTTTGCCCCACTCCTGTACTTACCCTCTTCACCACTCACAGAAAGCTACAAAACTAGTTTGCCCAGAGATAGTCTGCCCTCAGAATTTCCATGCTCTTCCCTCTGCCTGGAATCCCTTTCTCTGCCCTTTTGCCTGACTGACACCTGTTTATCTGATTCAGGATTCGACTGAAACCTCAAATTTTCTTAGAAACCTTTAACTAATGCCCCTGCTCATTAAGGAGAATTGCATTCCTCCCATGTACCCTTTCCGTATCCTGTGCGCTGCTTCACTGTGGCACTCACCATGCCGAACTGCAGTTGTTACTGACCTTGTCTGTCTACCCTACTTGCATGTAAATTCACTGAGGGTAGGTGCTGTGTCTTGCTCACCTTGGCAGTCCGAACATCTGGCCTACAGTCACTCTTCTGTAGCTGTTAAATGCACTCAAAGAATATAATAATGTACATGAATTGGCAGAGACGAGTAAAGAATGCAACCAGCAGGGATGAATTTTACCCTGCTCTCTTTTCTGTAGACCTATGTTCAAACTCGGGCTAAGACTTAAATGGCCCACGCATCAGCACTGTCACAAGTGTCTATGAAAATCAGAAGAAAGCACACCTCTCTTAAGGTATTTTACTACCTTCGGGGGGAAAACTATCAAAATGCACATTCGACTCTAAAACGTCTGCAGTGTCAATGCACCGTTAATCCATGTTGCACCCCACGCAGTCGTACGAGCTACACAACTGCACCCGGCATTCCGCTTCGGGAAAAGTGCCTGTTGAGTAGATGGAATTATCTTCTCCTTACCGCTTTGTGGAATCCTACAATTTTTATCTCCCACAGTACTCACCACGATTATTCCTGTCTTTTCCCATAAGCCGTCAACCAGCCCGCTACCCCTGACACCAGATGGCCTTGCCTTTAACCTTCTTAGGAAACAGGAGGATGTTTGCCCTTCCTGTGTGAACCATTGCAGTGAAGCGGGAGCCTGCCCGTGAAGACTGTTCTTCCTCCTGTACTTTATCGCCTTCTTTCCTCCCTCCTGCAGGATCTTGTTTCCCACATTACCCTGCTCTGCTTTGAGATCTTTGGTCTGCCTCTCTTGACATCTTTCCCTCTGCCACCCACCATGCAAGCCCTCCCCCAAATTGAGGGAGGGAGAAAGGGCACTAAAACAAAAGAAGCACAGTTTTCCTCTGACAGTACCTAATGCTTTGGACATAATCTTACTTCTCTCGTCCCTCCTCCTTCCGGACTCTGAAGTAGATGTGTGCATGCTGGCATCTTTTCAAGACTATTCCCTGTGTACCAATTTGCTATACAGAGTTCACCTGTGAAAGTTACGGAGGCATTTCCTGACAAGTCAAGTTCAGGATCACTGTACACCCTGGATTTTCTTATCTTTCATTTTATTTCATATTTTTCCATGGTTCCTGCACATTTAGTTTCCCAGTAGCACGTCTCCTAGATTTAACTTACCTCGAGGCTGAGTGTTCTCAAATCTTTATCTCTAGTCCTGATGACCTAATGTCCCGTCGCATCCGTCCCATTGCCTTCGAGTCGCGTGGTTATTTCTCATTCAGTTCAAATGCAACATATAGTATCTCCTCCCTCCTTCATTGCCCGTATTGAACTAGTCACCATTTAGTAAATATGAGACTTTTTTTAACGTGGCTACAAGTTCAGTTGATTTTTCTCTTGAAGTATATTTTTTATCTCCCCTTTCTCATCCCACCTTAGTTTAGACCATCATTACCACAACACCCCAATGGCCTACTTCTTGGTGGTGGTATTTCCTAGCTCTCCTACAAAGGCCCACACATCTGACATCCTGAAACATATCGTTCTTGTTCAAAAACTTCCAATGACTCCCAAACAGACATAAAGACTAGAATTTGTACCTAGCAGCCCAAGGATGTTCACAACCCTCTCTACTTTTCCTAGTTTATTTTCCCTGAACTGCCAGATCTAACCAACCCCCTCTGGCTGGTTTCCCTGACAACTCCAGGCCATCCTGTCTCTCCTCCCATTAAGCCCCACAGCGTGTGTTGTCTATACTATTGATTTTGGCACCTGAACATATAGAATACTTTACTGCATTACTGTTTTTTGTACCCAAGTCACATTTATAACATCTAGAGGGTAAAGATCCTGTCCTATATTTCTTTTGTTTTTCTATCTATGATATTGGTGTTTAAGCATTTATTAAGTGCTTAATAAATGACAATTCAATGAATGAATTTTCTTGGAGCTCTAAAACACATGCAAGTTGGGCAGTATTCATTTCTACCCATTCCCTTTTTGTTTGTGATGTACCACATTAATACCTAAAATGTTATGTAACCATAGTCTTTGCCAGGTTCTTAAACTTTTTGGTCCTGGGCCCTCTTTATATTCTAAAAATTACTGAAGATCCCAAAGAGCTTTTGTTTACATGGGTTATAGCCATTGGTATTTACCACGTGAGAAGTTAAAACTGAAAAATTTTTAACACAGGAATGCACAAAGCACAACTTCTTTAGCTGTTACAGCAGTGACGTCATCCCATACAGGCATGGAGCCTATGGAAATCCCACTGTGCATTCATGAGAGGAGAGTAAAAAAGGAAAAGTCACATCTTAGTGTTATTTTGAAAATAGTTTTCACCCTCCAGACCTCCGAGAGGGTTCAGAGGACCCTTCAGGACTCCCTGTCTCATACCTTAAAAACCACTGGTCTACGGTAATGTTAGCTTTAGCTTTTTTTTAGCTTTGATAAATAACAAAGCCTGCCACCATTTCCAAATTCTTTTCATGTATATGAAACATATATAATTTTAAATAATTATATATCATTAATTTTAAAAGATTACCCACTGTAGAATGTATATGTCAACTCTTTCCCCACATGAGCTGACTGTACACGTTACTAAAGTAGGACAATTCAAAGCAGAAAGTGAAATCAGCTATCGAATGGTCACACTGAAAGATCTCTGCCAACCCTCTCAGCATAACGATTAATGTCCATCCTTGGAGCCTGAGACTCAACGTGATTTGAAGTTTGTTAGTGGAAAATAGATCACTGACCAAGTCAGCTTTCTTTGGTTATGAATATGCACTTCATGAATGTACCAAAAACAGAGGGTGTAGCCGTTGCAACGTGTTGTGCTTTGTTTTAGCAAAGTTCCAATGGTCCTGTAAAGAAGTCCATGCGTGAGAAGGCCGTTGAGAGAAGGAATGTCAATAAAGAGCACAATAGCAACTTTAAAGCCGGCTACATTCCGATCGACGAAGACCGCCTCCACAAGACGGGCCTGAGGGGCAGAAAGGGCAGCTTGGCCGTCTGCGTGATCGTCCTCTTGTTCATCCTGGCTGTCATCAACTTAATTGTGAGTACGGGGTGCAGCATCTTCTTTCGAATCACCACGGGGAATTTTTCTTCTGTTTTTCAGTGAAATCGTGGACTTTGTTTCTATAATGTCTTTTGGGACCCTCTTACTTTCTCCTTTTCTAAACATGTTTTATTTCATACTGACTTTTAATGACTGTATATATAAGTTAGTACACTAATACTGCCCTGTATTCATTTTCTTAAAAGAAAATGTACATGGATTCTTCCCTTTCAAGGACTTTTAAAAGGGTAGAATTAACTCAATAGGAGAGACCTTTGCCAAGATGGCTTTATTGCTTCATCTCTCCTAAAAAATATAATCCTTTCTGTGTTTGTTCCATTTTTCCCACATTTAGTCTTGTCTCCTCAACTAGATTTTAAAAGTTGTAAACCCTTGGATGGCAGTAGGGTGATATTTTATAGTCTTAAATTTCTGTTGTCAAAGAATGAAAGGATTTGATATGCTAATTTACACTAAAGTGCTGAGGACATGGCATGTTGCCTTTTACAAAGATATTTGTTTTCTTCTGGAAGAACACTTTTAATCCAAGGCTGTAACTTTTTAAGGGTTAAATTTTCAGAGAGTGATTGTTGGTATACCTGAGACTGTGAACACGGACTTCAGCAGTTCTAAAGTGACTTCCTTTATTTTTACTTCTAACAATTTCAGGCCAGTCCTTTGTGTTTATGTACACCTGAAGCTCTGTATCTAATTCTTTTACTTAAATCAGAAAGATCTGGTGCTCTAAATAGCTTTACTAGGAGCACATATTTGGAAAGTATTTTATTTTGTTAATTTATCCTATTAGAAGCACTTGATTAAGGTGGCAAGTTAAAGACATTTTTATTCCCTTTCTCTCTGAAAAAGCTCATCCCAAGGTGAAAATGTCAATATCTTCCAAGAAATATCTTGGAAGAAAGTGGGAGGCAACTAAAATCGTAAATCATAATATATGAAAACAAAAAGAAGGAGGAAGAATAGCAAATCACTCATCAGAGAAAAGAAACTGCCATGTGTGTTGCAGAGGGGTGGCCGGGTGTGCTGGTGAAAACGCTTTGCAGAACCCTGGAGAGCTTCGGGAATTAGAAGCACAAGAATCTTGAAAAGCAAGGGTGAGGAGAGAATTGATAACAGAGCTTGTTTGAAAAATCTGTAGCAGGAGCCATGAGATCCTTCGCCTTCCTCTCCCTTCCAGCCTGCAGTCAGACTACAGCCCCTCTAACCTCACACAGGAAAACACCAGACTGGAGAGGATTCCCACCACTGAGGCTGTTGCACTGAGGAGGGCAGGAATGAGCTTCTATACCGAAGGCTGGGAAGCCTGAACCCTGAGGGCTGAGGTCCCCCCAGGCTCCCTTACCCTCATCCTCCACCCTCAGCTCCTGGCACCAGGCTTACATTCCCCCACGCAAGAGGTGAAAGAGCCTTCTCTGCAGAAACAGAAACACCTAGAGGAAAGACCGAAGATGCTGACACCTGGTAGGTCCCAGTGAAAAAGCTACGAGACGCCTCAGTCACAAACCCATCCCACACAGAGAAGCTCCTATGGACTTTTCGCAACCTCACAGTTAAATGTGAACACTGAGCCTCCAGGGATCAATATGTTTTCTTGGAAAGCTCCCAGAACTGAAAAATGATAGAGAAGAAAACCATCCAAAGTGTGGGGAAAGTAGAAATGCAAGAAGATAAAGTACGAGGAATGACAGAAAACTTTTTAAAAAACTAAAATCAGTATCTTCAGAGAAAAAAGAGGATATTGTATCCATGAAACAAGGATTACGCGCCGTTAAAAAGGAGCAATTAAAGAATAAGGACCAACTTGTAGAACTACGTAGGTAGGTAGGTAGGTAGGTAGGTAGATATTGGAAGACAAAGAAAGGAACTCTTCCAAAAAGTTTAACAAAATTAAAGAATTTGTCCAGGAACTGTAACCTTCTGTTAATACGGGTTTCAGAAAGAGAGAAGAGGGAACACTCCGGGGAGAAAGTTATCAAATAAAGAAACTAAGAAAAATTTCTAAAACAGATTGAAAGTACCATAACTAGGTCCAGCATAACATAGAAAAGACTCATGCCAAGGCCATCACTTTGAAACCAAAGAAAACCAGGAATAAAGAGAAGATCCTAAAATCTTCCAGAGGAAAAGAAACAGGTTATGTATAAAGAGTGGAACATGAGAGTGGCGTCAGACCTGTCCAGCCCTGGAAACTAGAAGGTAAGTAAGCAAAGGCCTTCAAAAGGTGGAGAGAAAATAGTTTCAAATCTAGAAACATATGCAAAGCTAGTCTAGTGTCAGGTGTGAGGGATTATAAAGACATTTTTTAGACATGCACACTCTTCAAAACATTTTACTTCATGTACATGCTTTCTAAGGAAGCCATGGGAGGATGTGCTCTACCAAAAGGAGGTAGTAAAGCAAGAAGGTGAAGACAAGGATACAGGAAACAAGGCATCTACAGGGAGAAGAACAGAAGGAAGTTCCAGCATGAAAGTGAAGGAAGAGTTCCTGATCACAGCCGTGCAGCAGGCCCTCTGAGGGAAGTCCAGATTGCAGCCAGAGGATAGGGGTTCCTGAGAGATTTCCTGAGAGAGAAAAATGGAATTCATAAATTCTCTGAGAGGCTTGGGCTTCTAGAACATTTTATTGAGAAATGTTTGGCAAAAACATTGGAGGGTTTGAAAAGATTTAGTCAGATTTTCAAAGAAGATAAGCAAATGAAGAGAGTTTAAACTCAGAGACGCAAAGTACCAGAGAGCAACTGCTATCATAGTATAGTATTTGACTTAGCAGTCAGTAATGTTTATATGGTCATAAACTGAAAATACTAAGCAGAGATTCAGCCAAAATTTGAGATTGAACTTGGAGAAGAAATATAAAGGAGCTAGAATTCTTACGTGTTACAATAGAAAATCAAGAGCTAAAACCTAAAATTGATGACAGAAGAAGTAGTGTACAAATATTATTTTCAAATATAAAGATAAATTCTAGACAGAATTGATAGAAGTGCTGGAAGTGGTTGTCCCTGGATGAGAGACGGAGGGGTAGAAGAAATAAACTGCTCTTTTTCTATTATAGAACTTTCAGCACTTTTTGACCTTCCGGTATGTGCATGTAATATCCTGATAGAAATTGAATGGTTTTGTTTATTAGTGGAAAACCAACAGATAAGCTCATCTCATGCTGAAACACTTTAAGAAGTTTTATCCTTTGGTAATTATCTTCTCTATTTGTTTTCCAGTCCCGTTCAGTGTTTGCTGCCTATTAACAGTGGGCTCGTGCTCTTTCTTAGATAACCCTGGTTATCTGGGCTGTGATTCGCATCGGACCAAACGGCTGTGACAGCATGGAGTTTCACGAAAGTGGCCTGCTTCGATTTAAGCAAGTATCTGACATGGGAGTTATACACCCTCTTTATAAGAGCACAGTAGGAGGAAGGCGAAATGAAAATTTGGTCATCACTGGCAACAACCAGCCTGTAAGTCACCACATTTAATTGAGGGGCATTAAAGTTCTTTGGAAAAACCTAACTTGATTATTAGAAATGGATATTTTCCTTTAGAGAAGAATTCATAAATATATTTAATATTATCATTGGTTTTATAATTTATTAATGTTAGATGCTTTCTTAATATTCTAGATTTTGTTCATGGTCGCATGTTCTGTGATAGTTACAATTACTATAAGAATACATAGTTTACTCCCTTCTTCCCTCTATAAGAAAACCACTTTAAAAAGCACCTTCCCAGGTTAGAATACCCTCTACTTTCTGGAAGTTCAGAAGAGAATATGCCGGTCTCGTCAGTGGCAGCCCCTGCCAAGTGGCGGCTGTAACACAGGGTTTAACCGCATGGAAAACGTTAAGGCGGCGGCCTTGCCTTCTCTGCCTGGCTTAGGCAGAGACCCATGTGCTCAGCCACCCTGTATTTGTGCGGAGCAGTGCAAGCAAATAAATATGTAAGCCCTTGTTTTAAAGAATCGCTCTCTCAAGTGGGTAGAGGGGGGACCTACAGACAATTAAAATTATTTGAAATTAGTCTGCTATTACAGAGTGTTTTTATAATGTTCTTGGTGAATTGTGGATGCAATCTTTTTGAAAACATATTCACAATAAAGTGTTTTTCTGAAGATTGTTTTTCAGCAAGGGACAACAAAACTCAGTGTAGAAAAGAACAAAACTTCTATTACAAGTGACATTGGTATGCAGTTTTTTGACCCAAGGACTCAAAATATTTTATTCAGCACAGACTATGAAACTCATGAGTTTCATTTGCCAAGTGGAGTGAAAAGTTTGAATGTTCAAAAAGCATCTACGGAAAGGGTATGATTTATTTTCTTTGCTTTATTAATGGAAGAGAATTACTGTCTAAAGCAGCTATTTTCAACCTTTTTCATCTCATGGCACACAAAAACTAATTACTAAAATTCAACGGCACACCAAAAAATATATTTTTTACCAGTCTGACAAAAAATATAGGTGTAATTTTTATTCATTCACACCAGATGGCTATTGTGTGATTGGCTGTTGTCATTTTTTTTTTAATTTGACAATCTACAGGAAAAGAGGTTGGTGCCCCTGACTAAATAGTCAAGTATTGCATGTTTTTAAAATTCTTATGGCACAGTGGTTGAAAATTGCTGTTCTAAAGGTACAAAGTGGGAGGGGATTTTTGCTGTTTTATAATGGCATGAAAGAAATCCAGAATAGTGGAAAGGTTAAGTTCTAGGTTTGTCATTATGTGATCATTATCAAGTCACCTCTTTACCTGAACATCTGTAAAATATGAATAAAAACACTTGCCTTGCGTATTTTGTGGTTGAAACTCCTATTCCTCTATCTCTGATAATAATTCTCACTTTAATTTAGAAACTCTTCACTACATTTTTTTTTTAATTTTCAGATTACCAGCAATGCTACTAGTGACTTAAATATAAAAGTTGATGGGCGTGCTATAGTGCGTGGAAATGAAGGAGTGTTCATTATGGGCAAAACCATTGAATTTCACATGGGTGGTAACATGGAATTAAAAGCAGTGAGTATTTTTTAAGAATTTTAAGAGAATTATTAGATTTTGGGGTACATAAATCTGTATGTGAAATAGTGTACAATTATTAAAAACTGGTAATGTAGTTGTATATTTTTTGATATGGAAAGATATTCAAAATGGATTGTGAAGTGAAAGTTATAAAATAATTTGGGAAACATCTCATTTTTATTTTGCAGAACGTATGTATGTTTATAAAATCTGGAAGGGCATGCCAGATGTCACTAATGGTTAGCTATGCGTAGCAGGATAACAGATGACTTTTATTTTTATTTTTATTTTATTTCTGCTTGCCTGTCATTTTCTTTTTTTTAAAAGTTTATATTATTTTAAAATACCAAAACCAAAAAACAACAACAAAAAACAAATTTTCAAAAGAAAATTCTAGAAGATCAAAGTAAGTATACATTCTGTGAAGTTTGGTTTCTTTTCAATGAAAGATTTTTCATATCCTTTCCTGAGTTTTATATGCAGTGATATGAAAATCAGTTAGCAAATATATAAAGTGTAATTTTATTTATGCATGTTATTAATTCCAAATGTAAAAGATTTTGCCTTTATTTTAGCTGTTGAAAAGTTGAGGTTTTCTTTGTGCTTCACAGATTGTGTCTGGATTTTAATAGGAACACGTTCCATGTGAGGGAACCATAGTCTGAAAAGTCCCGCCTGCTCACGGTTCTGGTCAGAGTGTGTTTATTCAAGATGTCTTTTGGCACCAGCTATATGTTACTTAAAAATCTAATTAATTTTTTCTTATGAAGCATCAAATGATAAAAGTGAACTTAAACCTAAGGACTTTTATAGTAATTCTTTCCTTTATTTAAATTTAATTTTATAGTTCCTAGAAAAAATAAACTTTAAAAAATTAAGTCTTTCACTTTCATAAACTGTTTTTCCTCCCTAAAGTGCATATTTCAATCTTTAAATAAAGAAGATGAACATAAAATATGATTCGTGCCAAAAATTCAGTAGCAATACTAACTATTTTTTACATATACTGTAGTAGGAAGCCATTCCTCTAAGAAAAAAGGGTTGAATGGTCACAGTGGAGCTGTTGTTCTCTGCACTAGAAACTCAAAGAAGCAATAGATGTGATAGATTTGTAGCTAGCCATTAGCGAGTTACCTAAATCTTTTATTTTTTCTACTTGGAAATTCTACCTGTTGTTAATGTGACAAATACTAAATACTTCAAAATATACATATACACATGTCAGTTTTTCCACAGTTAAAGAAATAGAAGCCAGTATTGAAAAGGTAATTAGCTTTGTGATTCAATTAATATTAGTGGTTATTTGTAAGTGTGTACCTAATCATTAGAAAGAATTTTATCAAGCTGCTTAAAAAAAAATAACTGATATAGCAACTTAAAGAAAATAATATTAAATGACCACAAGATGGCAACATTGGAACAAAATTGGAAAATTCATCCCAACTCTATTTAGCCCATGTACTATCACTTCCCGGTCAATGAGCTATTTTTATTACTTCATAACCAACTTTTCTCATTGCTTTAAATACCCACTATAAACTCCTGAGTCTCAAATTTGGAATTTTTGCTTTTATCTCCTTCGAACTTGGGTAAGAGTCACTTGTCCAACTACCTTCTTACCTCCCCCACTTTAATATTTAATAGGCATCCCAAACTCAATACTACTAAAATCTTCATATTGTCCCCCCCAACATAAACATTCATTTCTTTCAGGGTTCCCAAGTGTTTCCTATCGGTCCACCACCAAAGCCTTTAGGCTTCCAGTTTACACCACCGCCACCATGGTGTAAACCACCCTTGTTTCCTGCCTGTGCTGTCGGAACAGCGTCCTAAATGGTCCCTGCTTCCCCTTTCACCCTTGGAGTCAGTTCTCTATGCAGCATCCAGAGTGATCCTTTGTAAAAGATCCTATCACTTCCCTTTTCAGAACCCTCCAAATGGCTTTCCTTCCGGTTCAGAATAAAACCCAAAGTCCATTCCCTGGCCTTACACGTCTGGCCCCTAGTTATTTCTTTGACTCATCTCTTACCAGTTTACCCCCTCACTCTCTCTGCTTCTGCCACACTGGCCACCTACTTGTTCCTAAACCCCAGGCACATCTTCACCTTGGGGCTGTCGTGTATATGGTTTCCCCTGCCCAGGGTGCCCTGCCCCAGTTACCCACATGGCGTTCTCCTTCGCATGATCCAGTTTCCGTTGGACTGGGACCGTATCAGGGAGGCCTTTCCTGACTGCGCTGTGTAAAGTAGAACCCCTGCCTGGTCACTCTCTACTTACCCTGACTTATTTTTCTCAGACGATGTCCTATTTTACCTGTCCCTGTGTTTATTGCCTGCCCCTCCCGTGTAAATGTCAGCTGTATGAAGTCTTGGATTTTGCCTGTCGACTGCTGTACCCCAGCACCTAGGATGGTATCTAACACATAGTAGACATTTAACAATTATTTGTTGCATGAATGAAAAGAAGAAAAGGAAAAAGAGAGGAAAGAAGGAAGGGAGAGGCTTAGGAGTTCCTAAAAAGAAAGGCCTGTGGTATAGAGTGTCCCTGGAACAGCGGGTTGAGGAACAGACCCTCCAGGTAGTCTCCTTGGAGTGCCTGGTCTTCAGAATTATCTGGTTCGAATCTTCACTTGTGGCATTGCAAAGACATTGGAAATTAAAGTTAATTTTCTCTGGGTGAAAATGTTTTTCTTACCATCATCAGAAACTTTCCAATCAGTAACTTTGCTAGTACTCTCATAGGAAGTAAATAAAATGGTCCAAGATTTTATGAAGTCAGCCTGATGCACTTAGGAGTTTTGATGTAATTTTAACTAATCGAGAAGTGAACTGCATTACAAGCACATTGGTATACATTATGAACTATTGCTAAGAGGTTATTAATCTTGACATCGGTTTTGTTTTCTTTGTTGTTTTGGCCATGAGTTCACACTTTCTTACTGCCTTCTTTTCTTGTTAACATTCGAGTAAGTTTTGTTTATTAAATGTATTGTATCCCCGTTTGTGGAGGTAAGTCAGTTGTATTATTGTTCTCCCAATAGGAGAACAGCATCATCCTGAACGGAACCGTGGTGGTCAGCACGACTCGCCTGCCCAGCTCCTCCAGCGGAGACCAGTTCGCTGCTGGCGAGTGGGTGCGCTACAAGCTCTGCATGTGCGCCGACGGGACTCTCTTCAAAGTCCAGGTGACAGCCCAGAACATGGGCTGCCAAGTCTCGGACAACCCCTGTGGAAACACTCGTTAAAGGCCAGAGAGGCCTTCAATGTGTTCATACGTGACTTGACTTTTTTTAAAAGTATGCATGCGATTATGTTTTTACGGAGTTTGGGATAACTGGTAATTATTTTATCTGCAGAGCACTACTGTATCTATTATATAATCCCCATATTTAAAATATTCTCAGAAAGCCTAAATTCTAATACCTTTCATTAAGTTGCACTGACCTTCAAGTTACCCTTCCCTGAAATAATGATCAGAAGTGAATAAAATCAAAATTAATCTTTTAAAAAGTGTTTTTAAAGTTCCACTATTTCTTGTCTAAAAGAGAAAGGGTTGAAGTAGCTGCTTAGCCTCCCTGTAAATAAGCTGTTGGTAACTTACGGGCATAGACCCACTCACGATGTTTAAAAGGCACAACATCAATAAATGTTATATGCTCTGTCTTTTGGCTTCCACAAGGAAAGACAGATTTTTAGTGCGTTAACTTCAGCCGTATTCTCACATGCAAGTGAAGTCATTAAAGAATGTCACGTGTGCGAGATAGTAAGAAACTGTGGTTCCTTAGTTTTGCACTAGGAAGCAAACACTCTGTAACAGAATGTTTACTTGTTAAATATTAATAAATATTAAGTGTTCACAATGTGGTAGAAGTTAAAATACCATTCTAGCTTTACCTTTTAGATGATGATAGCTGTCACTTATTAGGCATCTTAGAAGGCATCCTAGGCACAGTGTGTGACATCTCGTTCCCACCGGGGCTCTGTGAGTAGGTGCCGTTATCCCAGTTTCACCATTAGGAAATTGAAGATCAGAAAATTAAGAAACTTGCCAGATGTCACGTAGAAAATAGCAGAGTTGGGGTTCAAACCTAGATGCACCTGCTTCCAAATACCTTGTTATTTTCACTATCTGCATTGGTTTTAATTATTTAAAACTCTACAGGCTAATTTTAAACTTACAGATAAGAATCAAACAAAGCATGTCTGCTTACTCTAGTTAAAAAAATAAACCAATCAATCTCATGTCAAAAAAAAAAAGAAAAGTGCCCTATCCCTCTCAGATTCTAAACTATCCTAAGCCAATTCCAAAATGTTCTATCAGGCATAGGGAGGTCAAATTGGCCTAGTTATGGGTTACCCCAGTTTCCCAACTGATGAGCGTGGCACGCTGGAATACCTCAACTGGGGAAAAGGGTTGCCAGAATACTTACACCCTCAGCCCTCGGGACAACACAGTAAGAAGTGGGGAGGCCGTGGCCCCAGGCGAGTCCCGCTGGCCAGGACTGGCCTGGTGGCTTCTCCCCAGTGGGCGCCATAAAAGTATTAACATTTTTAAATGACACCATGCCTTGACAAAAGTTGGGAAGCCCTGGACTAAAAGGGTGCTAGTGCAGAAAATAATACAAGTAATTTTTAAGTATGAGAATTGATCTCTGCTCTGATATCACCATCCCATTGTAATGATTTATAACCCTCAAATCAGTGGTTTTCAGTGTATTTGATATTTGACGTGAAAGGAGCTCTCTGGCTTTATTAAGACATACTCAATATCGGGGGCAGAGACTTCCAGGTGGTTCGCTGTGAAGGAGGCAGTAGTGACAAAGCAGAGACCCCAGCCCGCGTCTGAGCATAATAGCATTCTGTCAGGGTCACTTGGAACTGTGTAGATAAGAAAATCAATACAAAAAACAATTCGCATTCAATAATGTTACGGTACTCTCTGATAGAAAAACCAAATGCCTTAGAGATTATGAATAGTGTACTCAAGTTTACTAAAACAGAGATTAACGTGCTATGTAATACTGAGTGCAATTTTAAATGAAGATAAAAAAGAGTGAAATTTATGACCTCTGACTGTTCTTAGTTGCAGTGATATTCAGAACCTATTTTAATATTCAGTATCATTTAATATCTGAATGATATTCAGAAAAAATTCATTGAAATTTTCTTTCAAATGTTCAGTGTATTTTTAAATTTTACATTTCATTACTTTTCTGCTCTATTTAGATTTGTTTTGAAAATTTCTCTTTTGCAAAATCTACAGAAAACTATGTTACAACATATTATTTATTGAATGTAATTCATGAAATAATCTATTTTTACTCCTTTTTGAGAAATACTTGTGTTCTTGATACATCTCCATTAAGTGCTTTTGACATGAGAGGATACTTTCATGTTTTTATAGAACCAGTTGTTAAGGTCACAGGTATAGTCTTTGAGGACACTTTGAAGGTCATCTTTACCTTTTCCCTGAAATGTAGACGTGGAAGGTTCACAGGAAAGCAGACCAAGAACAAACCGTCTATGTTATCTGTGACCTGTTTTGCATAACAGTAAAGCTCCAACTATTCATTCTCACCACCAGATGGTATTTTTCTATAAACTGAAATGTTAACTTTTCTCTTTGTGCCAGTTATCCCTTCCCTACATTGAGCACAGATGTGACAAGCAGCAGACTGGGGTACGTAGATGACAAAGACGGGATCCCGGGAGACGGGGGCAGACACATCCCTGTTTAAATCACTGCAGTATGTTAGAAGTGGATTACAGTGGTCATGGGGACAAATGAAATAAAAGCAAGACACTTTAGAGACTGTCTAATGAGTAGGTTGGAAAATGCAAAACAACACAAGGTGGGGACTGCGTATATATGGTCTGTAATATTTAAAAATATACTTATTTGTATTCTTTTTACATTATGATAAATTTTGTGCAGTAGCTCTGATGATCAAAGGTGGGAGTTCTGCCTAGTTTTGAATGTGTGTTCTTAAGAGGGTAAGAATGTTCCGGTGCTAAATTTGACAAAAAAGGAGACCATTGCGATGCTGATAATTTTAGTAATCTTTTAAAAAATGCTGAGGAGGCAAAGATTACAAATTATGTCATATAAAAATAAGCCGATAGATCTGATATAGATTGCTAACTTTGAGTTTCGGTTAATTCAGTTTGTAATAACTACTAATGACCTCTGTTTACAATAAAGATTATTTCAATTGTTTGCTGTTAGTTTTTTAACAAAATATTAGCAGGTTTTTATTTAATGATACAACATGGTTGATTTAAATATACCTTGAGAATGAGACACCATCCGTGTTAACGTAATTCCTCCGGAATCCTGGGGCTCAAATTTAGAAGTTGTGCATCCCATGCTCTGGTTGGCGTAGCTCAGTGGATTGAGCATTGGCCTGGGAACCAAAGGGTTGCAGGTTCCATTCCCCAGTCAGGGCATGTGCCCGGGTTGCGGGCCAGGTCCCCAGTAGGGAGTGCGCAAGAGGCAACCACACATTGATGTTTCTTTCCCTCTCTCCCTCCCCACCCACCGTCTAAAAATAAATAAAATCTTAAAAAAAAAAAAAAAAGTTGTGCATCCCAGTTTGGATAGTCCTACCTGCGCTCTGCACATTGCAGAAGTCTTTTCTCCCTCTGGTGGCTGTTCCCTGGGCGTCCCAGGGAAATGTGCGCGCTGTCACGGTTGCAGGAGGCCAGAGCCTTGTGGTGAAAGGGTGAAGGTTTGCCACAGGGCAGGCTCCATGGGCAGATGGGTGGAGCCTCACAGGCTCAGGTCTAAAATTCCCAGCTGGCTTGCTCCAGATAGAGACCCAGCTGGAAACTACCTACAGGTAAGGTATGCCTTAGAAACAGTCTTGTGTTCTTTCCACACCATATCAAATACAGCTTCTTCTATTTTTTCTAATTGTTTTAACTTACCTTCCTGTTTTTTCTACTGCCTTCTTCCTCTTTCTCTGACACCTATACACACCCAGTATTTCTAATTGCTTCCTCATAGTTCAGCTTGAATATGTCCATTTAAAGATTAACATTTTACATAATTGTTTTCAATTTCCTCAGAAAATTTTCCTGAAGTTCTCAGGGCTCCTTACCTGATACATATAAGCTTATATGTAGTATATATCTTTTTTTTTTTAAGTAGCTTTTACTTTATAACGTTTATTATTACCTAGCTGCTTTGAACTCAAATATATCAGTTAATGTATAGATATCTCTTCAACTTAGAAAGAACCAGGTCAGTGAAAATCTTTAACTTATGTCCCCTTAGGAATAAGTATTTTTTTAACCACGTTTCTCTTCAATACTGCAAAGTAATATGCCTATAATTACTGTATTTTTTGTCTCTGATATGTTATATTAGCTTGGTGGTGTACAGTCACATATAAAATGATTGCACTTTTCAATTATAGAAACAAGTATCTTTCCGACTAGAAATTAATTCAATTTCTGGTATTGCATAAGAGCCAGACTATAAAAATAGCCACTTCTCCATGCTGCAGGGCACCTGTGCAGTTCATGGGTATGTGTACCTGAATTTAGATGCCCTTCAAAACATGGAGAATTGACCTTGTATGAAACCAAAGTTTAAAAGTTACATGGTAAATTTCATTCACTCCATCCAAACATGAGGGAAAATTTTTACATATCCAATATATCACATGGAAAACATGGCCCTTGCCTTCTAAAAGCTTACTGTCTTTGGGGGACTTCAAAACAGACACAAAACAAAGATATAGCAATGCAGGATAATACCAATATTCTGTCAAACCGAATGTTACAAAAATGCATAATGTTAATAGCGCATTCATTCACTCTGTAAATATCTGCTGAAAGATTTCTGAAAAGACAAAATAGAGGCTAAAGCCAGAAAGAAAAAAAAAAGGAGTCTTCAGGCCACAGGATTTGAGTGGGCCATCTGGATCTGGACTGAGGCAAGGAAAGGGCATTGAGCTTGGAGTTGGAAATGAACTGGAAGCCAACTTCAGCATGAGACGTACGTACACAGTGCTGTGCACAGCCACATCTCATGCCTTCAGAGGTATTTATGTGGTGCATAGGTTAGCTAGGTAATGCAAAGTCCTGAGTGCCACCCGGAGGGGTGTGAGTTACAGGCACTAAAAATCCTCCTTTGAGGATTTTGAATGAGGGAATGAAATGAGAGAAACAGCATTATGGGGAAATAACCCTTTGGAATCTTGTGAGATGGGCCAAGAAGAAGGAAAATCAAGAGGCCGTGACAGGAAAAAAAGCCTAGTGATGAATTAAAATGAGTCATTAGGACAGAAAGGAAGGGACAATTTGTTGCAAACCTACATATTGAATAAAGTGCTTATTTGTACACTCACTGGCTTTTTAATGGAATTCAGTCCATAAAACTAATCACAAAAATTTTTTTTTAAATTTTTGTGTTTATATTTAGCCATTGAGATGTATAAATATTGTTTTAAAACTTTTAATTGCTTCCCAAAAATCCTTGGTGAAAAGGGTACTCGATGTTTCTCTATCTTACTACATCTTCATGTTTCTGAGGGAGAGCATCCTTTTTGTAATCCATTTTTTTCACGTTGGGCATATCTAAATGATTTGAAAAGGATTTGAAAAGTCACAGAGACAAAGCTTGCAGTTCTTTTAGTCATTAAAAAAAACATAAAGAATCTCTTGTTTGAGCTGAACTTTCCACCCATACAGTTACACAGGTCAGTGTAACTGGATGGCTCGTTACTCACGTAATAAACTACACGGTTGATTACAGTGTTGTAGATAGTAGACTTTGCCCTAATGTCCAGCAAGGAAGCAGAGAAGTCTTTAATCTTGGTAGGTTTCCTTCACTCCAAGGCAGACTGCAGCGTGAATGGTCCTGGAAAAGCAGGTGCGGAGGTGAGGCCCAAGTGAATATGTATTTTCTGAAAAACTGGGGGAGTTCTTTCTTTAGAATGTGACATAAATGTAATTTTATACTATAGCTATACCATTTTTGGTAGCTACACTTCAGTACCATTAGTTCTAAGAAATTTCTAAGAAATCAAACATTCACTTAAATTGTCAATCAAGGCAAGGTAATTTTCCTCAATCTTAAATTGAAAAGTATATTTTCTGCTTATTTGCTGTTTCTACATAAGTTATAATAAATACGTCAATTCATTTTCCTTCTTCCAGGCATTATGAAAAATCTATGTTTCAGAGTCATTACCATGGCTGTAGGTCTTTATTTTACTGGGGCAATGACAAACCCGTCAAGAAAAAACAGTATTTTTTTCAATGCTGTGTGCCAATGGGATGGGTATCTCCTGACAAATTGTTCCTTCACTGGAAAGCATGATATACCTGGTGACATATCACAGAGAGCAGCCACAGTGGATGTAAGATCCAATTTCTTTTGGGTTCTCTTACAATTTCCCACGGAAAAAGGACAGAATATAAAACATCTGGACCTCAGTAACAATCTCCTACCGACAATAACCTTAAGCTCTCTTGCACATTTACACGCTTGGGAAAGAGCGAACCACAGTCACAGTGCCGTCCACTCCACCTCATTGGATCTACCCAGGCCTAAGTCCGTGTGGGTGAAATGCCACAGAAGCAGCTGGAGAAACGGGCTTCCATATCTAAAGGTGCTCATTCTTCGAAGAAATAAACTCAGTGACATTCCCAAGGGTAAGTACTAGACCAACAATGAGTACATGGGGAGTTAATGTTTTATGGCAACGAGAATTCCATGTTTGCTTTCAGTTTTGAGGCAACGGCTGAAAGTAGAGCAGTTGGATCCAAGCAAATACAGTAAGAGAAATTTCTTTGTGGAACTGGAAGTTATAAAATGTGGAATTTATAGTGAAAACTATCTAACCTCCCATTAATGTTATGTAAATTTGTCGAGAAATACTAGGAAGTATTTATGTGCTAAATAATAATCCATGATTTTAAACTGCCTATTTTGATTATCATTTATTTGTGACTAAATATAGAAAAGCACTGAGAAATAACTAGTTCAGATGCTTTTCATGTGTAACACAATTTAAATCTATTGCCATATTTATAATTTTTTCCTTAGAATACATTTTGTCCTCCAAGTGTGGACTAGAAATATGCTAATATTATATATTACTCTATAAACTTTCTTATTATCAAGTCAAAATCAGAATTCCTTATCCTGATTTCTAACAGGATACTCTAACAGGATATCCTGCTGTTATAATAAATGCTCATCCATTCCAACATTCAATAAACTACATGTTGGAGTTTCTTAACTAATCCACCAATGTTTTATTTAGAAAATGTATCAGGTTCATTAGCCAGCGCATCCTTTGCCCCACTTAGAGCCAGCAGTGCTAGACAATTCCTTTCCGTGTTTGCTGTCAGTCTTGGTCATAGCTGCTGAGTACCTACTTTATATAAGACACCATGCTAAAAATGAAAGTGTAAGGGTATTGTCATGTTTTTACATCCCAGCTATGCATATTTAGTTTTCCATATTTTTCATTTTTCATATTTTTATTTATTTATTTTTTTGCTCTTCCTCCAGCTTCTGGTCTTCTTTTAAGCATCATTTTGACAATAATAGCCTGAAAGGGTGAAGGAATGATTTATCCCAGTCATCACAGCCGCAGAATTGTGTGAGAAGGGGAGGAGTCTTCTCCTCCTGACCTTTTCCATAAAAGCAATGTGTGGTGTTTTCAGTGTGAAGTGTAAATTAATTGCATTTATTTTACAATTTTTATTGTACTGTTCTTGTTCTAGAAAGGAATACATGTTATTTCTAGAACATTAAAATTTGAAGAAAAATTTAAGGGAAAAATTAAGGTCCTTCACATAACATATATTCTTTGAGCTATACCCTCTATAATATTTCATAACTTTATCTTCATATCACAGAATATTTTGAATATTTTTATCTAAGCAATATTATAAATAATATGTTAAATACTATATATTGCAATCGATTCCATCAACAACATTTAGGTCATTTCCTTTTTGTTTGCTGTAACTTTGTGATGAACATCACTGTAGCTGTACATATTCATATAACCTTTATACATATTCATATAACCTTTATACACACTCATATAACCCTTTTAACTAGGATGGTAGATGTGAATTCAACCCACAAATTCAAGTACCCTAGAGATGTGCCCGTTTATTGTCTGTAACGCAACAGCTTCTGCTTTTGAGCCCACGTTCCGCTAGGATCAGCGGAGGGTGGAGTGTAGGGTCTTGTGCTTAACATCAGTCTTTTGTGAGCTTCCCTCCGCCCTCTCCCAGATTTGTACCGCAGCCCTAGAATGTGATAACCCCCCAAGGCTTCAGAATGCGCTTGTGTCTGTACGCGTCCCTCTGTCTCTTGTCCCCATTAGTCACAGAGCGTTTCTTTTCAGTCTTTTGGGTTTGGAGAAAACTCTTCCCCCTTTTTGTTCCTTCAAAATCCTCTGTCTAGTTCTAGAAATTCCTTTCCTCTAAAAGTTTAGGCCTTGGGAAAACAAAAGCCAGAAAGACTTGTGGCCTCCTCTGCTTTGGCCTTGCAATGGGCCTCGTCGGGGGCACAGACGTAGCTTTCTGCTTGAGTGGAGAGAAAGGCAAAGAGGAAAACAAAGAGAGGTAAAAGATGGCTATGTCAAATATCATCCCACTGGGAGAGTAAATAGAAAAGTGCTGCATGTATCTCCTTCAGGCAGATGAACCCCCCAGAGCTAATGGAAGCTTAGGGCAAATGCAATTCCATTTAAGGACCAAATATCCGTATTAAATGCAGATACAGCCCCATCTTCCTTTTCTGAGTTAAACTTGGCCTCCCAAAATATCAGGGACAATGTTACACTTGCAAAGGAGAAAAAAAGGAAGGCAAATGACAAATCTGTGTCTGAAATTCTATTAGAATTCTAACAAGCAAAACCGTAGAGAGATGAATGAAGCAGATGGGTGATGGGCCAGCATACACCCCAAATCTAACTGGGTATAATGCTGAGTTCTTTTACCCACAGCATTCATTTCATGACAGGAATTATTTTTACAAAAGCAACATGTATTTTCAGTTTTTACTAAATTGAATCCCGCCTAACACCCCCTCCCATTTTATGATTCGGTGACTATGGCTGGATAACTCTGACTTTAAAATCCTATTTTGAAGGAAAAATCTGGTGAGAGAGAGGTGCTTCCTGGAGTGAATGCCATGCTCTCTCTGACATTCCCTTTGTTCTTTTTCGATTCCTTGGTTCTAAGCCTATTTAAAGGTAGCATCTGGATAATGTGATACTTACTCATAGACCTGTTTTGCGGAATAAAGAAAAAATGTATTTCAAGAACCTAATTTAACACAGTATTCAGCATAATAAATGGTAGCTATTAAAATATATGAAAAGTACTTTGTAACCTTGTAAAGTAGTTTGGGAATATTAGTTATTATTACTCTATGGCACAAACTGAGAATAACAGTCTATTTAGAAACAAATTAATAAATTTGTTTTTGTCGGAATCTTGAGTTATCTTTTAGAACGTTACAGAACTATCGCAGTAGATGGGATTCCTCACCCACTGTAATTCATGAACCAGGAATCATTTGTGTCTAACTATTTGTATAGGTGTTTGCTCTTATCTAAAATAATAACTTAGAGATACCTCAGAAAGCAGCAGTCAAACAGCTGGCCCCGTACCACGTGTGTACTTTTATAAATCATGTCCCACGTGCCTTAAAATGGTGACAGTTTATAGAGCCAACAAAAAGCTGCTTTCACTCAAGAAAGCCCACTTTTGTGAGGGTGAAATATCACATTAACTAACCCGCTGTCAGCCCCTCTCATCTCCAGAGTCAGCGGTGACATCACCGAGGAGCTTCATGTCAGGAAATCACCCAGAGGAAGTGCCAGCCAACGCAATTTACAAAGCAGAAGCCAGCCATGAATTTAAGCTTAATGATCATTCTACCTTCTCCCATAGTTTTGGAGTACACTGTTCATAATGGAAAATCAGTTTTGAAAATTTAAAACAATGGGATGAGTCTCCAGTTAAACTACCCCACCTTCATCGAGCAGTATTTTCAGAATGCTCGCGGGCTTCCTAGAAGTCTTTCAGGGCCCATATCTTATTGGGATTCCAGTTAGGTTGACAGACCAGATGCGACAGCCTGACATTAATTAACACACTAAATTTCAGAACCCAAGAGAAAAATCTGTTAGACATGAGAAGAAATGATGCCTGACTTGGAAATTGATTGAGTAAAAAAAAAAAGCCATAATCATGTATTCTAAAAACAAAAGTACACAGTAATTTCATTTGTAGGGAATTAGACATTTTATCTTGATTGCTATTGGATTATGGAAATACTAATAACCAATGTTTTCAAAATCAGCTCAAGTTGCAAAGCAACAAAATGAATGAATGTATGTTATTAAGTTAGGAGGTCAATGTCTGTGGCTCACCTCTATTGACTTGACCACATTAAGGGCTGGCCTTATCAATAAATATCTTATCTAGGACCATCCCAAATTCTATTCCAATTCTTAATAATCTTTGAACTTGAAGCCATCACCCCTAAATATTACTGTTCTGTGTTACCAGGTATCATACTTGGGAGAACATTTAAGATTTTCAGAGTCCAAAGCAATATTTCTAAGGTGGTGTAATGTCTGTGTATAACTTCTGGGGCCTTTTTTCTAATAAACACTGAGATAATTTCTTGGAAGCAATAAAACTGCCTCTGGCCACTTAAATGCAAAGGCTAATCAAATTCCTGCCTCCCATGGCCTATGTGATCATCAGAAAGCAATTCAATAAATAATTCCATCTCCCCAAAAGGGCCTCCCTATTTTCTTCCCAACATTTGACTCTCCTCTCTTGAAACATAGAACCTACCCTCTGATATCCAAGCTCCAGCTAATGTGCCTCCTAACTCCCTTCACTCACCTGATTACTCACCCCCTCAACATTGATTCACCATGCAAAATTTTTAAAAGAACAAATTTTCCCCCATTCAGAATGGTGGCCAAGTATCATGGAAAAGTCCTCAAGTTTCCTAACTCCATCTTGAGAGGCCCTAAACAATTAAAGTCGTATCTCTGATAATCTTTGCATTAGCAGGCTAATCAGGGCATGTTATTTTCATAACAGTGTTGTTTGGCAGAAGCCAAGAGAGCAATCCCCACCACATAAGCACATTTCAAATCTTTGCTCATGTCACGTCTGCTAACATCTCATTGGCCAAAGCGAGTCACCTGGCCGAACTCAACGGGATGGGCAAGTGTGTTCTGCCCACAGTAAAGTGAATATTTGCTAATGATAACCTGTTACATCTGGCTTCCACTGAGCTCAATATGCTGGAAGATCAAAGTAATTAAAGGTAGATTTCAATTCCACCTGCGAGAAATAATTTGTAAGGAAGGAAACTGAGGCATGAAGACCTTAAGTAATACTTCCTAATTCACATCAAAAGTCACAGACAGACCTGGAATAAAACAACATCTTATATACCCTATTCGCTATATGACACAAGTATTATAGAATCACTAAACAACCCCCAATACATTTGGCAACTTTATGTATTCCATGGCCCGATACGTTATCTTGCGTAGAGTGCCCTGCCCCCAGGCTTCTTTTCCATTTTCTAAATTCAAGCTATCTTTCAGGGCCTTTACCTTCCTCTCCCTCTCCCTCTCTCCCCCTCTCCCCGCTCCCCACCCCCCTCTCTTCCTTCTCCTCCTCCTCCTCCTTTTTTTTTGGTAAGAAATGTGCATGGGTAACTGGGAATGAATGGTTAAGAGACTTGAGTTTCAATCCCAACTCCACAGCTTTACCAACGTGATTTAGGGCAAGTCCTTAACTCACTGCACCTAGGTTTTGCAATTTGCAAAATGGTAATAACCTCGAGGGCTTTGTGAGGATTCAAAGGAGATGGTTGTGAAATGCTCAGAACGTAAAAAGAGTACACAATTAAACTGGGCCCTCCTCTCCACTGAACTCCTGGGGTACAGACTCAATTCAATTAAGCACTGAGAAGTTGCAGGGGCCGTAAGTTCTCGGGCCTGCACCGGCCAGGCAGAATCACGAAAATGTCAAGGAAAATATAGCTTCTTTCGTATTGGTGTCTTGCATTGCATTTTTTTCCTCACGAACCTCTGTTTGCTTATTAAAACATGTAGGAATATTCTTCGCTCCACAAGGAAACATTTTCTCCAGGGGGGAAATACTGAAGCGCCTAGAACGGTGGGGCCGCTCACAGCTCAGCAGTGGCTAATTTACCAGCCAATATGGAAGTATTTCCTACTAGCCTATGCCAACTGAATATCAGCTTTGGTTGTCTCCCGTTTTTCAAAACCATGCACGCTTCTTGGCCACTCCTTTGTCTTCCTATTTTTAATAGAGATGTGAGTACAGAGAAATCATGTTTTTTCTCTTCGTGCTGTCCCACCTGAAACAGGCAGCTTCGTTCAGCTCCAGCCAGACATCATCCTGTGCCAGCTGGGACGTCTAGTTTTTCAAGAGAAGCTAGAAATGCCTTTTTTTTTTTTTTTTGGTATTGAATCTCTATCGTCAGTTCAATAATTTTTAAATCTCCATGCAGGCCAAACACTGTGACCTCTAGCTAATTGAATGCACGCTATGTTCACAAAGACGTGAACTCTTCCCGGAAGGGACTAACCGTCTGATGGAGAGGACAGTTGGACGGTGGAGGAATAACTGCTTTGTGTCACTAGTAACTTTCTCTAGGTTTTAATCACTCAACCAGACAAAGATTCTATGCTATATTTGTCTTCAGCACCAAGTGCCTCGCTCATGGTATTTTCACTGCGTTGTTGTCCTAAGGATCATTCGCTTAGTCTGCACAGCTGAAATGAACATATGATAGCACAGATACACAACCATTTCAATTAAGCCATCGTCTTTCCGCATAATCAGTCTCACAGTAAGTACCTTGAGGACAGCAGGCAAGGAATAAGCCCTTCTGGAACGGAACCAACTTGATCTGTTATGTAGTAGTTGGTTAAAGACACAGACTACATACGAGAACAGAGCAGAAGGGTATATAAAAATGCAGGGCTTCCGTGTGGGACTCAGATGGTAAATGAAATGTGGAAGACTGCTGTGACTGGCACCTCATCCCCCAGCTTTCTTTTCAGCGCCACATGGGCCTCCTGCTTTCTTCCTGGCATCAGGTGAAACACAGAGGCAGAGACCTCAACTCAGTTAAGATGATTTGGCCAGAACACAAAATCTAGCTAGAACGTAACTACCTTGAAAAAATACAAGAATGCCTAGAAAATAGTTATAACAGCAACAATGAGTAGATCAAAGAAAGGATATAGCTACGAAATAGAGTAAGACCATCTTAAAACTCAAAGAGTTCATCCATATAAATAAATCATCAAATAACTATTCAGTTTTACCCATAGTTCGATCAAATAAATATTTACCCTTCAAAGTTATGTATCTAAAATCGATGCTTTTATTATACATAAAATCAGCATATGGTCATTGAAAGAAAGAAATCAAAGATGTATAAAACAAAAATAAAGTTGCCTTCCTTCTTCCACCCCACCTCCCCCCACCACCCTGTTCCTAATATAAATACTGCTAACAGTTTAGTTCACCTCCTTCCAGGCCTATTTCCCTGCTCACTCAAAATACGCGTATACTGTGGAATCACACTCTATAAACGGTCAGCAACTTAACATTTTCCTCTGGCGCAGTCATGTTGCTACACCCGTTCTCTTTTAAGACCACATAGTACTTTATGGTATAGACACACCATGCTTTGTTTAACCTCTTCTCCACTGAGAGCCATTTAGGTTGTCTCTTAATCTTTCACCTTTACAAACAATGCTATAGTCAATGCCACCAGCTTGTATTTTAATTTGCTATTTAATTTTAACAGGACTGTGGCAACTGAAGTCATTACAGAGTTTGGATCTGTCATTCAATGGGATATCGCAAATTGGTGTGGCTGATTTTCATAAATGCCTGCAACTGGAAAACCTCTATTTAAGGAGGAACAAGATATTCAGAATTCATCCAGAAGCCTTCAAGGACCTCAAAAAATTACAGGTTATAAAATAATTTTATAATATTTCAAATATGCAGACGTGGGCAATTACCTTAGAAGACTATTTGAAGAGTTTCTTTATGTCCAGTAGTACTGACTATTAATAAAAAAATACAAGTCTATTTTAAGGTTCCCCTAAAATTGCCAAATTCTCTCTTGCCTTGAAAAGCAGAGGTCTGAGTAATGGACATGAATTTTACTCAAACAAAACAGTCAGCAGCAACAACTGGCACATTATTTTTCTAAATAAAATTAAGCCCCACTCCAAGTCTCCATGTGTGAGTTGGCAAGGAATTCAGTCTTTGACTTCAAGGGCAGGCCACGGGCGTGAGGGTCTCACACGACCTGGAACAATGTGGAGGTCCCCTACACCACACTGGTGGACGCTGACTTGCCAGCCACCCAGGCCTGCTTGGGCCTCTGAAAGCCAGTGACCTTGTTGCTTCCACCCCCAAACTGGGCCTGGGATAACAAAAATGATCATGATAAAAGCTCATACTTGTACAGCACTTCCCAGGTACCACATACTGTTCTAAACACCAGCTCCCTCCTGGAGGATCTAGGGCACATTTGCAGCACCGGGCAGTTAATCTCCCAGACGTGTGAGGTGAGGTGAAGGGGAGGAACCCACCCCCAGAGCTCTGCTCTAGTTTGGGCATCTTCAGCCCCTTCTCCTCCAAGCACATTCCTCCACCCGCTTCCTCTTCGGGGGTGGGAGGGATATTGCAAAATCTCCCCTCCACGCTCCTTTAGAAACGCTGGGGTGGCCTCCAGTGAGGCACCTGGAGATGCCATACCTGCATCACACACCCCCATTCTTCATACAGGCCGGGGTCCTTCCATAGAAATACAACATACACAGCGCTGCATGTTCTAGTAACTAGATCTTTAAAGTAAATAAAAGCAGGTGAATTTCATTGTAGTAATTAATTTTAACCCCATATACCCAAATATTACCTTTTACATACATAATCTTGGTAAAAATTATGAGTGAGGCACATTATATTCTCTTTTTTATATTAAATCTTCAAAACCTGGTGTGTATTCTACACTTACCACCCCTCCCCTGCTGGGACAGCCACACTTTAATGCTCCGCAGGCACGTGGGGCTCATGGCTGTCACATTAGACAGCATCGACATAGACACCTGATGTCCTCCCAGTTTCTGTTAAGGAAAGATTAAGGGCTATGCAAACACAAGTGCAAGATAAAATCTCCAGGTGGGCAAGTTACCAAGTCCTCCTGGGCCTCAGTTTTCTCATCCGTAAAATGGAGACAGCTCAGTTCTTTCTCACAGAGCTTTGTGACAAATGTTTTAATGCATAAAAAATGCTTTGAACAGCACTTGGAATGCAGTAAGTTCTTATAAATGTAGACTACGTACAGGAATTCTAACGTGACCGCAGTACCCTGCTCTTTTAACATACAAATCTGATCATGTCACTTTTTATTTAAAACTCATCTCGGCTTTCACAGCAGAGGCCTGGCTGCCGCCTCTCCGACCTGCCGACCTCTTGCCTGGAAGAGCTAACTCTTACTAATTCTCCCAGTGCCACTTCCTCAAGGAGGCCTTCCCTGGGCCTCCGGATTGAATTAGTTGCCCTTCTACACACACTTAAAATATAACATGCTTTTTTCACATTGCACTTATCTAACTGAAATTATTAAATTTTAAGCATGGTTAGTTGTTAATGCCTATATACCCATAACCCTTCCACTAGACAGTGAGCTCTTTAAGGGCATACATCATGTTTATTCTGTTTTCTAGTGCTTAGCATATGTCTAATACATAATACATATTCTAAAACTCTTGCTGAGTAAACAAAGGATGAATGAATGAATGATGGTCATGGATAGGTGTGTTAGTTACCTGTTGCTGCGTAACAAATTACTACAAACTAAACAGTCTAAAACCACATACATATATTATCTCACAATCTGGGGGGCTCAGGAATTCAGGCAAGGCTTAGCCGGGTCCGATGCCAAGGGCCCCTCAAGAGGCTTCAGTCAAGGTGTTGGCCAGGGCTGGAGTCTTGCCTGAAGGCCCCACTGGAAAGTATCTACTTCCAAGCCCTTGTGGAAATGAAGGGGAAGCCTTCATTTGGCTCCTTGCAGGCTGCTGAGGGCTCCATTGCTCCCTGTCGGCCTAAGCCCGCCCCCAGCTCTGCGCCCTGTGGGCCTCTCCCTGGGGCAGCTCCCTGCGAGGCAGCTGACACCAGAGCCCGAAGGAGGGAGCCTGGTGGCAGGGAGAACGTTACAATTTCAAGTCCTGTTAATCACTGAAGTGATATCCCATTGCTTCTGCCATAGTCTGATGGTTAGAACCAAGTCGCAAGCCCGGCCTCCATTCAAGGGGAGATTTCTCAAGGGCACGCACACCAGGAGGCAGGATCACTGGGGACTGACTTAGAATCTGCCAAATTATCAGAGCAGATGAGAAAGCCTACATAGCTTGGCGCTGCCTGCCAATTCGCCACAAAGAGGTTGTCAGATTGCCTGGGGACCTCTTTCAGTATATTGTATACTGATTATAAGCATATCTGCATCTGTAATTGCCCTATGTCTGTTTCATTTCCCATGCATTTTTATTGTGCTTTATAAGTCTGCAACTCACAGGTAATAGATGTTGCAGGCAAACTAAAAAACAATTCCAGGAACATTTTAAATCATCTGTAATTCTCGACTCACCTGAACTGCCCAGAATTATGCAATTTCTCCTTCTCTATTATGCCTTCTATATGTTTGGTGATAACTTAAAAACTGGTTTTGGAACAGGATGAATACATTTGCTACTAGAAAGCTGCATATTACAATAGATGTTTTTTTCCCCTCTCAGGAGATGTATTTAGTACTTACACAGTGCAATATATCTTCCCGTGTCAGAATCTTCCTAGAAGCCAGACTGAATTTGGCTTCTAGGAAGAAGCCAAAACATGAATCCATCATCATGTTTAGACAGAATAAATTAAGTTCCATTGGCATTTCAAATTAGCATCCCTTTCCTTAATCTTATTCCCTTCTTCTTAGATTCAGTGATTTGTGTAGCAACATATGCTTCTCCCGATCTCTCTGTAATGTACATCCCGTCAAATGATGGTGGATGGCTGTTTCTTTAGCCATATTGGACTATTCTGTTTTAATCTTTTCTCAGAAATTATTTCTACTGAATTATCTTATTAGTTTTCTGGCCTCTCTCCAGTTTTGCTTTCAGTTCAATGATTTGTAATATCGTAACTGCTAGAATGGAAAAAAAGGCAGACATGCACTAAAAAGAAAATAACTACCTGAAAAACACTAAAATATTTCAGTCTGTCGTTGAGGAGGGGGACATAAGAAAATTATTGGTCCTACGCAAGGCCAGGCCAAAGCAAAGTTTTTGGGGTTTTTTCCTTCCCAAACCCAGTCTCCTACTTCCTGTTTTTAGCGACCCTCCTTTGGAAGTCAAGACTGCTTCGTTACTCAAGGTGGGAAAGGTCCCCCTCATCACCTCTATTCAGGGAGGATTCTGATTCTGCACGGAGTGGTCTTGGTGACTGTGCTATTAGACTGATTATTTGACTCAGCTCTTAGGAATCTATATAACCCAATATATCAATGCCACTTTTTCCCCAATGTTTGTAAAACAACTGACCTAGGCAAATTCAACCTCTCTGGTTATCATCCCTAGCCGTCTTTTTATATTTCAGCAAGATTTTCACTATTTCTTTTATGGTCTTCTCTTCTTCTCACAACCATCTTCTCCTTCAGGTCGATGCCCAACCAATTAAGCCACACTAGTCAGGGTGGAAAATGAGGAATTTGTTGTGAGGTTAAGAGATAATCTATGTAAAGCACCAGTAAGATGCCTGGTACAGAGCTGTGCTCTGCAAATGGTAGCTAGAGCTATGACCAGCTGTGTTGCCCCTGCTGCGTCATGTCACTGCCATATCCACCATCGGCAGGTCCTTCCCTGGTTTCTAGTGCCACTGAATCCTTTTTGTTCTCTGGGTTCCCCTTCATTTTTTATTAGACTGAAAAATTAGTCACTTTGTATGTACTGAGTAGCATGGATGCAGAGAAATGTACTACTACCTCTGATGCAAAAGGTCTCTCTTTGCTACTTCTGGTCAGCCACAATTCTGTGCTGTATGTCCCCATCATTCAGTATCTTCTGCCAGTCTCCCTCTCTTTTTTTTAATCCTCACCCAAGGATATGTTTGTTGATTTTAGTGAGAGAGAATGAGAGAGAGAAACATAGATGTGAGAGAGAGACATCGATCCACTGCTTCCCATACATGCCTGCCCAGGGATCGAACCTGCAACCCAGGTCTGTACCCTAACCAGGAATCGAACCCAAAACCTTTTGGTGCACAGGACAACAGTCCAACCAACCGAGCCACCCGGCCAGGGCTCTTCTGTCACTTTCAAGATCACCGGGACTCTAGATATTTTAGACCTGTTATCTAATTCTAGACCTTGATAACAACGGGGAGTCTAGGTTTTATCTAACAGTACAGTTCACACCTCACAGGAAAGGAGGAAGGGCAAATGATTGGGCATCTAAGATAGGCACCATACTTAAAGCTTTCACGTACATTCAATCCAAACAACAGCCTTGCAGGTTCGCGGAGAGTAAACGGCTTGCTGAGGCTCACGGAGTTGTTAGAGACAGGGCAGAGATTCAATCCCAGGAGCTTCTGACTCTCCACTCAGTGCTAACTTCTTATTGCCGCCATAAAGATATAAGCAATATCTGCGACTCGTTTATTGTCTCTACATGTCTTTATTCACAGACTGTCCTAAATCTGTTTCTCGTCGAGCAGGTTGTAGACCTCAGCGGCAACGCTCTGACCACCGTCCTGCCGATGATGATCATCGCTCTGGAACTTCCCCGCCTGGACGCTGACCTGGCGGGGAACCAATGGCAGTGTGACGAGAGCGTGGCAGTCTTCCAAAATTTCATTTCTCAATCCTGGAGGAGAAAGTGGGATGAAATTTGCAACAAGTCTATAGGTACCTCTTCTCTCTGAAAGGGTTCCAGTTGAACTGAACTAAAACACACACACACACACACACACACACACACACACACACACTCAATGAAAAATGTGGTCTTATTTGAGACAACGAGTGCAAGACTGGTGGCGACCCACAGCCCTGGTCAGCCTCGGGCCGCGTCAACATTGGCGAGCAGCCATTAGAGCCGACCTGCTTTCTTCAGCTCGTGAGTGATTTTCTTCACATGGTCAAAGAAACCTAGTTCTGCTAGCTCAGAAACCACTGGATTTGGTCAACTGCAGAAATTTATAGCGAGAATTTTGCCCTGAAGACCCCCAAATGTCATATTTTTAATCCCAATCCCTAACGAGTAATCAAAGAAAGAACTTTTAAACTTGAAACATGATCATTTAGAATATTTGCTAACACCCTAAAAATATAATCCTCTACAGAAACAAAACACACATATTTCAAAAGTGCATTTTTCTTTGGTTTGCTCCCTGCCACTCTCTCAAAGTGCTAGAATATATCACTGGAGTTGAACATCCTGGAAAGTTTTTTCCACTATTGGCTTAATCTCAACCTCCTAACTGAAGGGCGGGGGAGAAAGTCAGATTTTTTTTAATGAGTCCTGGACTCTGTTCTATTCAGGACTGACATTAGAATACAAACGCAGCCGTGCTTACCAGGTGTAGAAGAAACGCACGAAGACCAGAGAGAAATCTTTGGGTTGTCAGCCACACTGGCTTCTTTCCTCTCTAGAAGCCACACGGAGCATTCTGAGTGTGGAGGGCGGAACGTCAGGAGCCAGCGGAGAGCCCTGGGTGTTCCTGCTGTTACCAGCCCTGGGGAAAGGTGAAGAAATGCTGAGGCAGATTTTGCAGAGGGCTGATGGAGTGTTCTCACAAACGCGCAGTGGGTCAGGGTATGGAAGAAGGAGAGGCAGTGAGGCTACTCCTCCAGTCTGGCTTCTCTGCTCCCACGGGCAGCCTTCGGTCAAGAAGCCTAAGAAACACACACCTCCCGGGCCGATGAGCCGCAGACGTAAGCCTGGCGGGCACGCGCAAATGTGCTCAGGGCCATGCGCGTACTGCCGGCATCAGACAGTCGGTCACTAAAGCCGTTTATCATTATGGAACAGGCACTTTAAAGATAGCTAGATAAGGAGGGGACTCACAGAAGCTTTTAAAACCACTGGACTCTAATTTCAATGTGTTTTACCCCTCACTTTCAGGGAGCCAGGAGGCACGCTGGCAGCCTCCCAGAAGCAGAGTTTCCAGGGACACACAGCTTCCTCACAGTAACCTGAATCACATGAAAAGCCTCATCAGGAGCAAAGCGGTGGGGCCCCAGGAAGGAACGCACGGGCGCTTCTCCACCCTGGGGAAGAAGGACCACGCCGGCTCTGACACCCGCGAGCAGCGGAGACGGCCGCCAAGATGGGTGAGGAGCACTCAGGATGCGCAAACGGCCGGGGGTAAGGAAGGTGCCTCCCAGGACCTTGTGCTGGCCGTCTGCTTAGCGGTGTTCATCACGTTCTTCGTGGCTTTCTGCCTGGGGGCTTTCACAAGGCCTTATGTTGACAGGCTGTGGCAACAGAGATGCAGAAAGAAAAAACCGAGTTCAGACCTTGCATATTACAACGAGGGCTACAATGAAATGGAAGCTGCGAGGAACTTCCAGCACCCAAGGGTGGGTCTGCACCAGGCCTGCCATGGTCTAAACCTCTGTGAGAACCAAGGCCCTCTCTCGGGGATGGAGGCCAGCCCACAGGCTGCTGTCATTGCTGACAGAAGCCTGGGAATGAGCAAAAAGGACCCTGGCAACAGGCAGAGCAGGGAACGAGGCAGGGACTACACTGGGGCAGGACACAGAAAGGATACTATGCTTCCAAACGGCAGCACAGCCTGCTCCATTATCCGCAGCCCACCAAATGCTGACAGCAACACACTAATTTCAGCAGAACAGGACCACATCTGCAGGAATGGTATCCTGAGAGAAATCAACTGTGAAACGGAGGCCCGGGAAGATTCTCTCGGTCAGTATTCCCTGGGGGTCCCTGTGATAGCTGGCAGGTTACGAACTGGTTCTGGCTCAATCCACAAGGGTTCGAATGAGTTAGACCCACCACTGTCAAGAGGCATGACAGCTGCTCTCTCTAAAGCACACACACACACAAAAGCACAGAGGACTGGAGAGAAAGGGGAAAGGGAGAGCACAGAACAGTTGCCTTCAAAGTTTTCTAAGGAAATGCAAGCGAGCACTTCCTTTAGTTTGCCGAACACACAGGCGCAACAACTCAAAGGAGACGATGCGGAGGAAGAACATTTCACCTACTATTGTTCGGCCACACCCAGTGATCCAGCAGAGACGGACGCATCCCTACCAGTCTCTCCTCCAAGATGGGGCAATGACCCACGTGTCACTCCTGCCAACGAGGAACCCGTGCAGATACACGCTCCTTGGGATACACAGCCCGAGCTGGACATCAACTATGATTCTGATTCTGATGAAGGATCTTTATTTACTCTAAGTTCAACAAGTTCAGAAGATGCAAGAAATGTGACTGAAGAAGAGGCAGGTGATGAGGAGAGCCATAGAGCCAGCAAGCCCCCCGAGGACGAGGCCTCAGGGGCCAGGGAGGACAATGTGACACCATTCGAGGGTCTTGAGGACAACATCACCTTCCAGGAGAGTCAAGAGAAATGTGAGAATCAGGAGGATCTTTCGGAAAAACCTGTCATTTCTGGTTCAGACTCTGATTTGTACAAAAGTCGTCTGGACTCCAATAAATTTGAGAATCCATTGACCTTGCCCAGATCGCTGGGCAACGGTCCTTCCAGGGACAAGATCCCAGACACATTCAGTTACGATTATGTCTCAGCCCCTCACTCGGAAGCAGTAGAATGGCACTGCTCACTTACAGACCTAGAATTTTCCAATGTGGATACTTTACCACAAACACCACCGGATTCTGTCGGAGTCCCCTCAGGCCCTGATAAGACTGCCTGTCATGAAAGTGACTCAGACAATTGTACATATGAACCTTTCATTCAGGGAACAGATACAGGCCCAAACAATATTCCCATCCAGATCCCTTCAGGGGAAGATGTAAAACCCTCACAACAAGATTCTGAAGAGGGCAACACACATTCCAACCCGCCGGACACTGACACAAAGGAGGACCATGATTCCAGAGAGGTTATAAGCCAAACACAGTTGCTCCCTTTCTGTGGTGATGAACCAGCTCTTCAGTATGAAAGAGGAGGAGGGGAATAATTTGAAGAGGGTTCCGAGATCCAGGTACCATCATTACAAGAGCTTCCAAATAAAACCAGTTCACTAAGAACATTCAGAGGAGAATCTGTTGCAATTAAGAAAAGATCATTCTGCCCTGGCTGGTGTGGCTCAGTGGATTGAGTGCCGGCCTGCGAACTGAAGGATCATCAGTTTGATTCCCAGTCAGGGCACATGCCTGGGTTGCAGGCCAGGTCCCCAGTAGGGAGTATATGACAGGCAACCACACACTGATGTATGTTTCTCTCTTTCTCCCTCCCTTCCCCTCTCTCTAAAAATAAATGAATAAAATCTTTTTAAAAATTAAAAAATTAAAAAAGATAATTCTAACTTCTATACTCAGATGCAGACCCAGAGCAACCTGATGGTAGCTAACTGTGTCTAGGTGTGGACCAGCTCTGATATGACAAAGACAAGGACGTTCAACTTGAAAATCAAAGGGAATGCAAGTAACATTTTTCGTACAGATTGAAACACTTAGGTGGAATGGCTCTACAGATTTTAACAAGCTGTGCAGAGAACAGCACAGCTTTTGGGAGGTTAATCATGAAACTACAAAACTGGAGGGATTCAGAGAATGTCTAAATGTTTTTAATAAGTTGTGTTAAAAGTTGGACCATTTTATAGAACAAAGTATAAATTAAAAATCAGTTTTCACCTTGGCTGGCGTGGTTCAGTTGGTTGGGCATAGTCCCACAAACCGATAGGTCACCAGTTCGATTCCTGGGCAGGGCCCATGCCTGGGTTGTGGGCCCGATCCCTGGTATACAAGAGGCAACAACCAGTCGATGTTTCTCTCACACATCTATGTTTCTCTCCCTCTCTTCCTCCCTACCTTCCCCTCTCTCTAAAAATAAATAAATAAAATCTTTTTAAAAATATTTAAAAATCAGTTTTCAAGAAGAGAAGCGACGTTTTTGTGTAAACGGAAAGGGGCCTCCACCGTTACCCTTGCCTACCCTCCCTTGGCCTGACTTGCCAGCCAGGGCTCCCCTGAGCTGTGTGCTTCTGTTCGCCCCCGGCTCCTCTGACCTCTTCTCCTTTTCTTTCCTGACACTCCTCTTCTGCTGGTCCTCTTACAGAACATTCCTCAAGGGTCCGTTCCCAGTCTTTCTTGATCTCCCCTCTGCCCCTCTCCTTGGACCCCACTGCTTCGCGGCCAGCTCTGCACAGATGGCGCCCGATCTGCACGATGAGGCCCAGCCTCCCTCCCACGTGCCCGACTCACACTCTCAACCCCAGCTGCCCGAGCTCAAAAGACTCTCCTGGGACCTAAAATACTCATTTTCCTTCACAATCATGATTTCTTTTATTATGTTCCTTGGTTGATAATATCATGACATCCATACAGTGAGGCCAGTTAGAATTTGACTTATCTCTGACTCTTCTTTTCCATCCTTTATCTGAGTAGCCTCTAAGCTCCATGAGTGGAAGTTCCTGTGTGTCGATCAGGGAGACATTGAGCGTGGCAATCTGGACGGGCCAGCCAATTGATGTCAGACCAGTGTTTGCATCAAAAGCAGCTTGTTTCTGACTTAGAGTGTATATTTAGGGTAGATTAAATGGAAGGTAATTGAGTTTTGGGAAAGGGCCCTAAGGATCCCCAAATCCAACCGTTGACTTCACTAGTCTTATAGGGGCGAGCCCCTCAGTAATCGACTCTTCACCCCCAAATAAGGCATATTCCTTATTTATCACCTAGGTCATTTTAGGCCCTCATGGTGATCTTTAGTACTTCTCCTTGCCCTCCCCCAAGTAATCTTATATCCTATTCATCTTTCCACTACTCAAAAACCTTTGATAGTTCCCTATTTCCTATACAAAGACCAAATTTCATAGACACAGCCTACCTTTCCAACTTTATCTCATAACATTATAACTTCACCACACCTTCTATATTCTGGTTTACATCATTTACATCAATCATTCATTTACTTATTTCAGCAAATTTTGAGGCCCACACTGGTCCCTGATCAATCCCCCACCCCATTCAAAATCACCATTTTGAAAGGTTCCTGTCCTTGAACTTTCACTGAGAAAATTTAGGCTATCGGGAAGAAATCCCCACGCTCCCCTACCCCACAGCAGTCAACGTTTTGCTATTCATACCTGTCTCACGCCTTTCCTCCAGTCTGAGGAGTCGGAGTTCTGCGGTCAAGGTTAACTCCCCCTGCCTGCTCTTGCTGCGGTCCTGGGCACGGACCCACTCATATGTCCCATTCCTGAACTTCCGAGCCTTCCCCAGCTAATGGCTCCTTCCTGTAGGCTCAAAGCAGGCTCAAGTCTCTTCAGCATTAAAATGAAAGAAAACACTCCCCTGTAGCTCCCTCAGAATACCACCTTCTTCTCTTCCATAGCTCAGCACCTGGAAGGAATGGCTGATGACTCTCCATTGCCTCTTTGGGACACTGCAGTCAGTGTCGGCTCACTGTCCCTTTAACCTGTGCCGGTAGACATCCCCAACACCCTCTATTTGCCACATACCATGGGCTTCAAGCATAACCCCTGCAGCATTTGACGCTGTGGGTCACTCCTGCTCGACGCCCTGTTTCTGTGGTTTTATTATATGACCGTAAAGGTGAGGATCCCAGCAGGACACAGATGGCAAGGAACAGGGATGACTAGAGAGAGTTGAATGAAAGAACCATTTGGAAAGATCTGGGCAGCATTAAGGGAAACTAGCCAGGGCAACGGGAAGGCCTTTCCCATCCTTAGGCCTGAAGAGGCCGAAGAAATTGCAGCCATGGGTGCAAGGCAGGAACTGTGGTCTTTGGCAGAGGAACATAGCCAGGGAAGAGCCACAGCCCAGCAGGAGGAAGCCCGGAGATAACCACCCAGCCTCTCTCTTCTTGCCCTGCAGTCTTTTTATATAGTGCCCCCCAGTGGCCAGCTCCCGGAAGCCCGAGGGGAAGTCCGCAGAGGTCAGCCTTCCACGCCAGCCTTCCTAGAGCCGGGTGACAAAGGGTAGAAAGTAGACTCAGAATGGCGAATAGAGCCTATCCAGCACATTCTTTCTTCTATTCCTCTACTTCTCTGGCCATCCTTTCTCCAGCTCCTTGTCTTACCTCTTCTTTCTATGTTCACTTCCTAAATACCTGTGTTCCCCATGGTTTGGTCCTGGAAGCTCTTGTCTTTCTACTCGGTTCACTCTCCTGTGTGAGCTATCAATTGTCAAACTTCCACCTCTCCCTCAAGCTGGTATTTCCTTCTTCTGCAACTCCAGTTTTGAAACCTTTCTGCACTTCACACTCACATCCAACTGCCTAGTGGAGGTCTCCGTAGGCACTTCACGTTAAGTGTGTCTGAAATGAAACTCATCGGCTCACCCTAGAGTCTCCACCCAAGTCACCCAATCCTCTGTGTTCCATTTCACTGTCCACCTGTTGCTCCGTCCAGAAACCCAGGAGCCATTTTTTTTGACCCCCTTCTCCTCACTTCCCACATCCACCTCATTGGTCATTAAACACAGCTAATTCCAGCCCTTAAATAGCTGTCAAATCTATCCCCTCCTCTCTATCCACATTGTCACAGCTATAGTGCCCACCTGGACACTGCCACCAGATCTGGGATAACAGCACGGGAACTGGCTTCTTCACCTCGCTCTACACGCTTTTATGACTCCCAAACTCCAGCCAGGGAGTGGTTTCTGAAATGCAAATAGGATTCTGTGGCTCCCTGATCAGTGTCCACCCCTAGGACACAGGGTTTTCTCTAAAAAAACCTGTGTTTTTCTGTTTCTCTAAAGCTCCACATAACCCCGTCTCCAGGCCTCTGCCCACATTGCATTGGCCTGAAGTGTTCTTTCCAACCCACCCAAACCGTCCCCCAAGCGAGGTATCCTTTAGCTCCTACTTGGTTCTCAGGTTAATCGTCAGGGAAGGCTTCTTGGACTCCAGACTATATCAGATTTCCCCCTTACAAACTCTCTCATGATGCATTTGTCCTTCACAGGGGAGGGCTTACACAGTAAAATTAAATAATGATCTGTGTGATTTTTGATTGAATGTTCTGTCTGCCCCCTTTTTATATTATAAGCACTCTGAGAACAACCACCAATAAAAGTGTCATGTCTCCCCAGAGCCTTCGCCACATATCTTGTCCTTTTTGTCCGTGGGCTGTCTCCCCTGGAGCTCTTTTCTGTAAAGCCGCGTGCATGCCCTCAACCAAGCAGGCCTCCTACCCAGGGCGGTGGCCAGGTGGCCTCTGTCCAGGCTCTGTGGGAGTTATCGGTTCCAGATCCCATTTGACATTAGTTTTGCGGGTTGTGGGAAAAGAATGAGATTGGAGAGAGTGAGATGACCAGAGACACCACTTGGGCATTTGTTAGAGAAGGCGGGGATGGGGGTGGGGTGGGGGGAAACACTGAAATAAAAGGGCAAACCGGAGAGACATTAGAAGGTTAAGATCCACAGTATTGCCCTGGCTGGTGTAGCTCAGTGGATCGAGCCCCGGCCTGTGGACTAAAAGCTCGCTGGTTCAGCTCCTGTTCAGGGCACATGCCTAGGTTACGGGCCAGGTCCCTGGTTGGGGGCTTGTGAGAGGCAAACAGTTGATGTTTCGCTCCCTCTTTTTCTCCCCCCTTTCTCCTCTCTCTAAAAATAAATAAAATCTTTTAATTAAAAAAAAAAATCCACAGCATTGATTGACTAACCCAGCACCTATCCCTTAGTCAGTGCTGAGTGAGTATTCGTCAAATCCGTGAAGGAAGGAACAAAGGGAGGGCGGGAGAGAAGGAGGCCGGAGAACTTGTTGTATTGAGGTGCAGAAGGTTGTTTAAACCCAGTTAACCCTCCCTCCACTAGCACCTCTTTCCAAGCCACAGACCTGCTAAAGAAACAGGGTAAACTGTCCTGCACAGTGACCTGCGTCCTGGGTTTGGCAGATTGCCTCCTCCTAGTATCATTTTGTTCCCTCTAGGATTTGGGATTCTTGCTGTTCCTGTGGCCAGGAATCACGTTTCCCTATTCCTTGCCTGTGAATACCCCACCCACCCCTCAGGACCAGGCGCAGAAGCCGCTCCCATCTTTCCGCAGCCTCGCCTGTTTCAGAATCAACCTCGCCTGTTCCTCTCTCTGTGCTCCGCGATGCAGAGCTCGTGCTTCCATTTAGGCTTTATTTCATCATGCTCTGAACTACATTATTTTTTGACATAGCTGCATCTTGGTAGAGGTCCCTCATACGTTCCTCCGTGAGCTTGCTCCTTCCCTGAAACGCCGAGACTTTAGACTTGCTTTCTTTGGTCATCAGACTATCCCTCCAGATATATTGAGACAAAAAGCTGTTTGATGAAACCTAGTTGCTAAATAGCAGCTTAAATTTAGGCCCCGATATTATGTTTGAAATATAAACGCGGGAGTAACTTTTGCAATCTAGTTTCAATAGGACAGAGGAGGGATTGTACCGGAGCAGCCCAGGCCCTTGAAGCTGACCTTTCTTGATACGGGTCAGGACCACACCACTGACCCCATATACAAGCAGGGACCTCCGGCTTTCTCCACGGGGAAGCCCCAGGCAACAGGGTGCGTACCGGGTACCGCTAGGAGACTTCCGGCCGCCAGCACACCGCCTTCTCCGGCCCTTCTCCCCTCTGTGCCCCACCCGGAAGAGCTGCAGATGGCGCCGAGGCTTGCTGGGGATTTACCCATACCTCATGGGGCAGCACAAAGAGCCACACTTCTAAAGAAAACAATAGACGTGCTTCCAGTTTTATCCCCAGAACTAGCGAGTCAGTCCTTAGACTAATGCAGTCCATGCCCTAGGCTGTAAGCTCACTGAGAGCCAGGATCCTATGGTGCCTCCCACCCCGACAACTGCAGTGTCAAATATTGAACAGGACTTAAGGAATTAAGTCAAATTTCAAATAATCCTGATGTGGTGAATTATTTGATCAAAATCAAATAAACACAGAGTTGAGTCTTCAGTTGTAATAAGAAGTAGTTAGGAGCGGCTAATAAACAAGGACAATGAGCAGGGCCTTAACCAATTTACTCTGCATGGAGCACGTCACCCACTCGGTAGCAGACGGCGCCAGGAGGAGCGCACCGCGGATGGGTTCCCGCAGTCGTCACCTAGACTCTGCCGCAGAAATAGAAAAGCGTTTCAAATTAAATGTGAAGTTTTAAAATGAACAAGGCTGGAAAATAATCCCTCAGCGCCTTCTTTTGGGAGACAGAATATTTTATTAATACTAAACATTTCCCATAAATTCCTTGCATTCATGTAAAGTCAAGTCTTTCTCTATACTTAGTGTCCTTAATAGCTAGTATAAGTGTGGTAGCCATTTCTTCTATCTCAATGATTTAAAAGGCTCACTTCTCATTCAAATGCAATGCTTTGACCACTTAAATAGTTACCTGAGGACACCTACAGTTATGTACACTTTTCAAAAATTTTTAGATTCACTAGTTAACATTTTTGCCATTTTGCTTCTTTGCACTCCTTCCATATAAACATATATGCAGTTGTGTATGTATGTACACACTCATATACAGGGCCGGGAAAAAGTAGGTTTACAGCTGTGAGTAAGCAAAACACAGAATTTATTCTTGTATTATTATTTATTAATTACTATATTATTTTCCATACAAACAGCGGTAAACCTACTTTTGCCCACCCCTGTATGCATATCTAGAGTATATATCTATATAGTATATATACCATTTTAAGCCAGATACATAATAATTTTATATGTACAAAATCTGTTAACTATACAAGGTGTCCATAAAAATCCAGAAACATAAGTGAATAAACCTAACATTGTCACAAATATCTTCAACCTGAAAAAAAAAAAAAGAAAGAAAACAGTACTATCTGTTTTCAGACCCTGTGGGCACCTCATAGGTATATATCACTGCAGATATGTTTTCGTTTTGCCTCAGCAGCAGTTTGTTAATGTCTATCACAGTCCCTGAATGTCACCCACACAGCCTTCAGGAAGAAGAATGAACTCCTGATGCTGGATGATGAGAAATAGCACTGATAATTATGCAAGGAATAACAAATTCACTTCCCCCTTCTTGTTTTTTTTCTTCAAACTTGTCATTGTGTTCTTTCTTAGATGACAGATACCTAGAGTGACTCCGTGGAAGCATTGTTGCAACGGGGGGCAGTTTCCAAGAGAACGATGAGATCGGAGGTGGAAGGTCCACCATTTATCCCAACCCTGTTCTGTAAATAAGGAAACCGAAGCACAGATTAATAAATTAATGTGCCCAAGGTCACCCAGCTCGTTCTTGTTTCTGGTAAGAATCCGCATTGTACAGCCCCCATGGGTAAGGAAGATCCTAACCCTTTGGGTCGCCAGTCCTGCTGTTGGCCTCCCCACTGGCTGGCTGGCTGGCTGGCTTGACAGGGAGGGCCCCCCACCCAGGAGTCTTGGGAAACATCCTCTCCGGGATATCACAGCACTTTCCAGACACTCCTTCCCAAGAAAACTGGCTGCCTGCCGCGGCAAACGCCCTGCCATCGTCCTCCCTGGGCAGGCCTGGGGGTGGCACCGGGGGGCCGGATGTAGCTCTGTGCTTTCCGCCGACACTGCCTTAACTTCACCTTCCTGCCTTCTGAGATGGGCTCCCCAGAGCCAGCTCCGAGGGCCAGGGCTTCCTTGTTCTCCCCTTCGGGGCTCCCACGGGATCCACGGACACCGTTCTTCTCCCTCTCTGGATCCCCGAAATGTTCTCTTACATCGCCTGCGCGCTCTTGGTGCCAGGCAACTGGGCCCTCTACAACCACAAGAGCGGTAACAGTTAAAACGGACCTCGATTCCTTCTCCTACTTGCTTTATTATAATTATTTATTATTATTAATTTCAGCAACTGGGACAGCCTGGACTTCTCTGCTATGGACAGCCCTGTCCTAGCCAGTGGCGGTCCCCGTTTGCTCCGACCCGAGCCTCCTTGCCCCCTCCCAGCACCACGGGGTGGCGGCAGGCGACAGGCTACAGGCCTCACTCCCCAGCTCCCGGCTCCCAGGGAGACACCACCGAGCACAGCACAAGACCTTGAGGAAAAGTAAAATGCTCCCCGTTCACTGAGGGAGAATATCAGTCAGCAGTGCTGGCTGCTACCATGAGTTTAATTAGGGCTGCAGGATTTAGCAAGTAAAAACACAGGAGTTTGCCCTTCAGGTAACAACAAATACTTTCTTAATATTTAAGGATTTCCCGTGCAATATTTATACTAAAATATTACTTGCTCTTTATGTGCAAGTCAGATTCAACTGGGTGACTTGTATTTTTACCTGGCAACCCTACTTTAATATTCAAAAACTAAAATGAACTGAAAAATCTTCCATGTAAGGTACTGAAAGGGTCTGCAGCTGGAGCATGGGCAGAGGAAAGGGAATGTTGCTGAGCTCCATCTGCAGCAGCAAAGCAGTGATAGATGTCCGGTATGCTCTGCATTAGGCAGCGAGCACATGCCGTCCATGCCTACAGAAGCACCTCCCTCGGAGCCTGGGCAATGATTTACAAAGCAGTAAACATGGAAATTCACTCACACCCAAATCCAGGGGGAAGGACACAGAACATCAAGTCCTGCCTGCAGTTGCCAAGGAAAAAGCAAAATAAACTATGGCAAAACCAAATAGCTGCAAATGTGAGTCGTTGGGGTTTTTTTGTTGGGTTTTTGTTGTTGTTATTGTTGTTGTTTACACAGAAGTGAGCAGTTACTTGTAGGGAGAGTGGGTTATATAAAAGCTTGCCATTGTAAAAAGAAGAGGCTCCTGAGGGCTTTCTGTTCTGGAAGTTCTGCTTCTAGTGAGCACATCATTGATACACACACACACACACACACACACACACACACACACACACATGCTCTCTACCCAGGCCCTGACCTCACAGCTTCAAAATGCACCAGCATCTACCTTGGCTGACTCAGCAGGCAAGAATGGATTACTTTCACTTAACTCAGTGGCATATTTAAAAATACTGTTAAGTACTACTTTGGTTATCTAAATTATACACACATATGCACAGAAACATTCTTGTATTTAACTGAATGCCTCTAATGAGCTACATGCTGCGGGAGCCACAGGGATGAGGATAGGGTGTGGGGTGCGAGGGATCACAGGGGTGTGCCTGGACCGACAGTCCTGCCCTCACAGCACTTAGAATCCAGGGAGAAGGGTTCACAGAGGCAAGCTGCCGACATGAGAAGTACCAACAACTGTCCAGAGAAAGCCACTCCGTGGCTGGGAAGTGAGGGGTGGAGGTGAGGGCATAGGAATGAGGAGCTAGGGAGACGGGAAATACGCATGTTAGACTTCTATCCATATTATAAAGCAATTTATGGATGGTTGCAGAGGGAATGTCAATGTATTATTTAGACCACATATCTAAATAATAGATGTTAAATTGAATCCAAAAGTACTAAAATGTAACGGTCTGCAGCCATGTGTGGGTCAGTAGAGGAAAAATCAATTTATAAATGCATGAACAAGATTTGATTTACATTTAGTGATGAAGGCCCACCCATTTCAGACAGTCTGGTACATCTGGAAGCACAGGAAAGTTTGTCTTTGAGAACATAATGCTATGAACTGCAGTGTGTAAGCAAAATTCCACACACTGGAGGGAATGCTAATAATGCTAAATGCTAATAAATATGGTTACCATTAAACAAAACATGGCTTGTTTTTTTTTTTAAAAAGTGTAAACATTGACCTAGAAGTGAATGTATAGATTGCTCTCTATCATTCTCCATGAAAACATGGCTGAGACCTGCACAGTTTCCACCAGGTAGCTGGATCATGTCACCATCCTGTAGAAAACCTTCCAAATCAGCCCCACCCTTGGCCCACAGCACCCCGGTGTCACCTACACTGCCCACCTCCGCACCAGCCTCCCTGCCTGGTCTGCTCCTGATTTCTCCACAGCAGCCACACTGGCTTCCCTCGGTTCCCAGGACATGCCAAGCGCGTCCCACCGCAGAGCCTTTCTTATGTTTGCTGTTCCCTCTGCATGGAAAGTGTTGTCTGTGGTTCATACGATAGTTCTTTCTTTTTCTTTCTTTCTTTCTTTCTTTCTTTCTTTCTTTCTTTCTTTCTTTCTTTCTTTCTTTCTCTCTTTTTCTTTGTTTCTTTCTTTGTCTTCCTCCCTCCCTTCCTTCTTTTCACAAGTGCGATAATATTTCATTAAAGCTTTGAAGACAAATAGCTGTTGATCAGGCATAATTTTTTTGTATTCACGGGTGCTTACTACATTACTATAGCCAGTTTGGACTATTGCAGTTTAAAGTGGAAAGCCATTTTCTAAAACATGTTTATCGTTGCTATAATGTATACTGTAAGCACCTGAAAAAAATCAATATTTTGATTTAACATATACATAACAGTAGAACATACTTAATTGGTAAACTCACAGAAGTTAACTCTTAGAAGTATTTAGATAGTCTTTTTAGTTTTTAAACATTTTTTCCCATGAAGATGAATTTTATTTAATCAAAACTAAATTCAAAAGAGATTTTAGAGAGTAGTCCCCACTACAGAGCCTTTCTTTATGTTTGCTGTTTCCTCCGCATTGAATGTGTCGTCTATAGTTCGACGGTTTCTCACTGTAATAAAGACCTCAGCTCAGCTCTCACCTCCACACATAGGCCTTCTCACCTTATCCTCAGTAAAGTAGCACTCTCTCCAACCAAAGAATTCTGTATCGCATTTTGGTGTTGTCTTCATACCTTCTTAAATCATCTACAAAATTATTGTTTACTTAAGTGTTTCCTTGTGTTATTGTCCATCTTCCCAATAAGGGCAAAAATCTCACTTGTCTTGGTCACTAGAGTATCCCCGGGCCAGGGACAGCGCCTGGCCCGGATTAAGTGCCCCATAAACATCTGGTGACTGAACAAGTGCATTTTAACTCCAGATACGCCAGAAACAGTACTTTTCGACATACTTACATTAGAAAGGACACACATACTAGTGGTGGAAAAAAGTCTCAAACTGTTCACTTTTCAGAAATTACTAAAGAAAAATGCATTTAAACTCTTCTAATAATGACTACATGTGATTTCTTGGCAAGTGTCCCCATGTTGCAGAAAATTTAAAAATTTGGAGAATATTTACTATTCTTGACTTCCAGATTAACTTTTTCTTTGAATTTTTTCATAAAACTTAAAACTTTTCCCCAAAATTTCAGTAGATAGGGCTATCAAGTGCCAGCTCTCTGACAGCTTTCACCGTTGGAAACAGCTGCTTTGACCTAATGTTCACAGGCTTTGGTGGAAGGGAACCCACCTGGAAGTGTATTTGAAAACCGGGCTGCATAAGGATCCCCAGCCTTTCTAAATCCCCACTGGTATCTACACTCACCTTTCGGCTCTTGAGTCAGACACACCTTCCTCAACCTTTTTTAGTGGTTTGAACAAAGTCCTGTACTTGCCTTCGCTTTTCACTCTTACTAGGACACCGCCTTGCTCTCTGTGACCCTTGTGCCTAAGGAACGGTCATGCACCAGCAGAAGCCTCGCCAGTGAGTCTGTGCAGAGTTTCGGCACTTCTCATGGGCAAGGAGCAGGTTGATAATCATTTTCTTGGTGCAGCGCCTCAGCCTCCAAAACCAAGATAGTGGGTCCAGTCAGTCCACCCAGGGCCTCTCTGCACTTAATTGTGTGATCGTTCACCTCTCTTGTCACTAGGGAGTGTATACAACCCTGGCATAAGTGAATTAATCCTAAGAGCTTCGAACGTAAGGACGGTCGACAGTGTCATCTTCCTCCCACTACCCCGTTGGCACCCATAACAAACCACCAATCAGATTATTGGGATCCAGGAAGCCAATAAAGAGCTGGTTGTTTCTGGAAACGGACAGTCCCTGGCTTTATACATGTTCAGGCTTTCCAGCAGCCACCGATTCAAGCTACCTACAATGAGACAAGAGGCCGAGGTTGTGCATCAGTCCTCCCACCCCCAAATTCTTCACTGGCCTCACCAGGTGCTCACAGGGAAAGGACGAGAATGGTTGTGTCTTGGCCAAGGAACACGGAGTGTAGGGACTCACCTCTTTTACGGCAAGCCCGCTCTGTGTCTGGGGGAAGATGTTAGCTCATCCCTTGGCCGGCTCCCTGCAGACACAAGCCTGAGAAGCGGCCGGCAAAGGGCGCGAGGGCCTTGCATTGCTGGCTCACCCTCGCAGGGACCCACACGGAGGATCACCTCTCCCAACAGCCAGCCCCAAGGACAAGTCTCTGAGGACCCAGCCCAGAGAGTGCTTCCACTGAGCAGGGAAGACCCCCTTGCTGCCCACAGGCCTGGCCTTCAGGAGTGAAGTGGAAGGCCGAAATAGTGAAATATTGAAGTGGAAGGCTGGCGCCTGCGCCCACCCTGGGTCTTGAGGGGCTGTAGGAGGCGATAAGAGGGAGCAGGAGGGGAGCGGTATACTTGGGTTCGAAGAGACCAGGAGAGTGCTGAGAGCAGCATTTAGGACTCTGGAAGGGGGACCACCTGAGACGACCCCACGCCCGTCACACACACGCACACAAAGACCGGGTGGAGGGCGGCGCCGGGGCCGTCAGACGCAGTGGTGTAGCAGGGTTAGGAGATGGGGGCCTGAAAGTTGGCTCTCCAGATTCGCTCTTTGTGCCATCGCGGTGTGGCTCAGACTCAGGCAACCCTGAGATGGCCCAGAAGGGGGCGCACTGCCCTAAGTCATCTGCCTCCCAGGTTCCTTTGGCCAAGTGCTCTGGGCCCAGTCATGGGGTTGCTGCCAGTCACGCTGGGCCCTTCCATCCTCTGCCACAGGCTACCAGCACGTCACTGCCTGTAAGCCTTAGTTTTTTCTTCCATGTAATAGGGATACGTGCCTATCCCATAAGCTTACATGCCTCACTTTCCTCATGTGCAGAATAGAGATAACAACATTACCTATCTCTTTTTTCCAGTTTTAATGAGATATAACTGACATACAGAAAGGTATATATTTAAGGGGTACAGCATAATGATTTGACTTGCATGTACTGTGAAATGATTACAGGAGGTTTAATTAACATCTCACACAATGCTACCTATTTCAAATGAACACTGTAAGGATTAAATGCTTTAACATATGTAAAGCACTTAACACAATGTCTGGAGCTAATCAGTACCACATAAGTGTTTATCGTCATTGTTATTCCAGGTCCAAGTTTAATTTGCTTCATCAAACTTTCCCCGCGAAGCATCACACTTAGGAAATGAAAATGTTTCAGCGTCACGGAATTGTGACCTTTTACAGGTGGGGCGGACTTTTAAAAATTAATCAAGTCCAACCCTTTCGTGTGATAGATGACAAAAACAGGCTCAGGGCAGCACACCCATAATGGCAGGGCCGGGACTAGAACCCAGTCCAAAACTCTTTCCGACAGGCCTCACTGTGCTCAGTGCTTATCGAGCTAAGCACTGCATACCAATGGTCATGGTAAAGCCAGAGCCTTTACTGCAACAATCCAGTTTGGGTCCAAAAGGTAATCAGAAGCCTGCTGCAAGGATTTGGAAATGACCCCCAGTGCCACCGCGATCCCACTGCCTATAAAAACCTGACTCTAACCCCACGCCCTCCAGAGCTGTTGTGGGGCCCCACCTCTGAGCTCCACCCACGCCACTTTGGACGGGAGTTCTAGGGATTCCACAGGAAAGTTCCTCCAGTTCTTTCCAAAGGGAGTCTGACTCTGCCACCTCTTAATTCCTCCTAAGGAGTCTGTTGTCCACAGAGTTTATGTTAACTTTCTGCTGAGGTCAAAGCACTCATCTCTTTCAACAGCTAGATATTAATTTGTCACTGATCTTTGAACCCTGCTTTTCAGTTTGCTGGCCCCCCACCGCCCAAAATGAAAAACAATCGTTCTTTTCTCACCTTTGCCACTGCCACTGCTCCCAGGTGGACCCTTTTACCATACTGGGTGATTTAACACTGAGGTGCTATCGTGCATTTGTGAAGAGGACAGTTTTGGGGTGAGAACCAGGTTGGGGTCCAGGCTCTGCCATTAACATACCAGGAAGTGCTTTTGGGGGAAGTCACTTAACTCCTCTAAGCAGAGATGTGCTAGAGTTGGCTTAAGTCAGAATATGGGAGCGAATTTTGTGCATTTCCTCCCAAGTCTATGTTCAGTGACATTGTGTAGGTAGCATGAAATTGGCCATGGTGCTGTTTATGCCATGGAAACTGGCAGTCACTACAAATGAGCATCTCCCTCCCTCACCAGGCTGGAGGTTACTGTTTACCAGCCCATCACTGCCTCTAAGCCTCAGTGTCTTTATCCATGTAATGCGATGACAAAAGTGCCTGCACCACAGGGCTGTTGTGAGAGTTAAGTAAGACAAAGCCTGTAAATGCCCATCGAGTGCCCATAAAGCACTCAATGACACAGAGTGCTCAGTGTCATTGCTGTTATTACCCACTAGTCTTGTAGCTCCAAGCTACTTCCACTCTAGCCCATCACTTATTCATGCAATCAGTATTACAAGTATATTCAGACCTGCCATGGTCCAGGTAATTCTTCCTACATCATTATCCCCGTGCTTTCCTACTGTCTGTGATCATTTTCCCCAATCCCAACTACAAGGCAGACCTATTCAGGATCAGAGTTTCTGTGAATGGGGGTAGAAATCGAGGGGGGCGTGAGTGAAAGGAAGGGAAATAGAGTAAACACAGCACTAAATTCCCATAAACTTCAGGGACTGGATTTTATCCCTGGATCCTCCACCTGGAAATGTTGGAGCAAACATTTGTTGTCCTGGAAATGTGACATTCTCTACAGGACTCCATTTATGCATCAGCAAGACATGGGCAGATGCGCCTGGGAGTGTGCCTAAGCGCAAACACACACACACACACACACATGCACACACGCACCAGCACCAGCACCTGCTGGGCGGAGGGCTCTGAGGTTTAAACGATCTGACCATGGTCAAACTCTTCCGATGGGAGGGGCCGCCTACCACTCGATCCTTCAAAGAGGCTCTCCAGGGGCTTTGCTGCCTCTTCCATTTCCTGTTTGGCTTTCAGCTTTCCTTGCCTGTCAATATCATCACCTCCCGATGGAAGAAGGGAAAGGAGGTTACAGTGAGACTGTGCCCACAAAATGCCAAAAACCCACTGCGCCGCAGCGTGTACAGAGCTCACTTTTTCCAGAGTTCACCAGCTGTTTATTGGTTTGCTGGCTTCAGAAAATCTGCTTTACAATTGGCTATGAGCTCCAACAGAGTATAGGGAGGAAGATGAAAACTATTAACTGTCCTTACTTTTAAAGTTTGCAAGGTTAATTATCTATGCCAGGGTTCTGCTCGCTCCCTTGAAAAATGGAAAGGGAGAGGTGTTTTTCCCCTAGCTCCTTCCAGCTTCCCCTTTCTGCCCACATCCTTACCATAGCTCACCTAACTCTTCCCCGATCTTCCAGCTGGCGTACGCCAGACCATCCCTCTCCTGACCCCGCACTCAACCCATAAACCTGACCTAGGCCACTGTGTGTCCCCTAGCTAGCTTGCTCCAGATACAGACAAATCTCGCCCCCACCCTCCGCCTCTTAGGTCAGGAACACGAGTTTGGATGCTTTTAGAAAAGGCTTTATTAAGAACCTAATGGGTGCCTAGGCTGGTCTTGCTCAGTGGATTGAGAGGCAGTTTGCAAACCAAAGGGTCACCAGTTCAATTCCCAGTCTAGGACACATGTCTGGGTTGTGGGCCAGGCTCCCAGAAGGGGGCATGTGAGAGCAACCACACATTGATGTTTTTCTCCCTCTCTTTCTCCCTCCCTTCCCCTCTCTAAAAATAAATAAATAAAATCTTAAAAAAAAAAAAAAAAGGACCTAACAGGCAAGCTCGTACTGAGCTGGTATTCACCAGTGTGATCCTACTAATTATTAAGATTTTGAATCACTGCAAATGACATGATGTTCTACATAAAAAACCTTAACGCCCCCACCAAAAAACTGTTCAAAGTAAAATACAAAATCATCACACAGAAATTAGTAGCATTTCTATAACTAAAAAGACAATTCCCTTTACAATAACATCAAAAATAATAAACTACTTAGGAATAAATGTAGTCAAGAGGTGACACTGAAAACCACAAAACACTGACGAAGGAAATGGAAGATGACACAAACAAGTGGAAATGTATCCTGTGTTCGTGGATTGGGAGAACTGATATTGTTAAAATGTCCATACTACCC